>VDFB02269614.1:0-28247 GCA_007258455.2 Sequoia sempervirens | reverse complement strand
GACTCCTCCAAAAGCTTTGGGCCGCAACCAGCAGGAGTTGAATAGCGATGTCTCCAAGAAATAGCAGCTTCAAATATATTAAAATATATGCATCGCCAGCAACACTTTAGATTTCCTCCTAATTTTGCTGCCAGTGGCAGTAATAAAGAACTATATAATAGAATTCCAATCCTAAACTCTTCTTCGATATTACCTTCTTTAGAAATGCCACGTAACTGGGTGATAGCTAGCTTGTGAGACGGCTTTAGTTATTTAAATAGCTGCATAAACAATTAATTTCAGATGCCACGATATCCACCCCATTGTTCCAAACGTCAGTTTATGAGGTAGCAGCATACACGTTTCTTTCTTACTTAGCCCGATATTCCTCCAAAGACTCCCAATGAACTCAGCGGCAATGTCTAATGCAACAACAAGCAACTAAGAAAATTCCCGATTCTCTTATTAAACTTCCACAAACTTTAATAGTGTTTGTCATCTTATTTTACCAATGCAAATGGCTCCAAGGAATATCATATAATGTCTCTTATACGCGGCTTAAGAGAGTTGTTTAATCTTCCAAGACTTCTTCAAAACATCGACATTTTCCCCTGTTATGAGTGCTATGAATCAAGGGCCACGACGACAAATGTTTCTGAATTGGCATCATCTAAGTCTCTTTCCCTTGCATAGATATTATTGTATCCTTTAGCAAAGACCATAACAAAGGGAAATTTCCCGATTGTTTGAAAAGACTCCTCAACTCCTTTGTTGTAGCCTCGCACCAGATTGCCAAGCTATAATGGGATGAGATTACCTTTGAATATATTTAGCGTTTAGAATTAGCACCTCACGGAATCACGGTTGAAAACGGAGACAACTAATACTGCGGAATAAATGCTCTTCAAATTAGGAGGGAAGCTCCCTCTTTGCTGATAGTGTTGAAAGAAAGTAAACTAAAACTAAGTTGCCTATCTTTTTGGATCAGCTTAGAGCACAAGGTTTTTTAAACACAAACGCCGCAGCTGAGATTTTCTGATAAGAAGTTCAACTATGACTAACTTAGACTAAATACGTTCCTAACCTCTCAAGTAATAGCAGAGCAAGAGAAGTTAGAAATTAACAAGGCAGATTTTCTGACAAAAATACTTTAACAATCTCTCTCTCAACAAACACCTACACACTTCACTGTAAGCTGAAATAAAGATCATGAAAGCATAACATAGATAACGGAAATCTGAGATTTTAGACCAAGGCAAAAGAGCCTCATGATTTTATTACTCAAATCTCTAAAACAAAACTCCCTTCTAACATGCCTTGAATAAGAAATTGCAGCTAAGGAGGCTTGCAAACTTATTCTTAACACAATAGAAAACAACAATCTCACTAACTCCTTGTTGGCTAAAGAGGCTCAACAATTTGCTTATCACAACACAAATGAACAATACTTGAGCAACAAATAGAAGGCACAATAGGCTCAGCATTTTGTTCTCATAAGCACGGTTAAAGAAAATAAATGAGCAAAGGCTCTTATTTATAGAGAAGCAGAGGAGTAGGGAACCCTAAAATCTCCTTGCTTTCACAATCTAGGGCTTGCTCAGCAAGCAAGCTTTATTACTAAATCTAGAAACAAGATAACAACTAAAACCCTAAAAAGCAGAAAAAGCGGGAAACGCCAACTATTACATCTTATCCTCTTTCTATCCTCAAAGAATGGATAAGGATGATTCCAAGAATAGAAAGAAAGCGGGAAAGAAAGCTTCTAGAAGAAAGCTGTTTTAAAGCTCGATCACATCCGCTAGGAAGTTTGAAATTGTGTCCCGGTTCGGTGCATCTATGCCATCAATAGCAAAACACCGCTTTTCAAGAATATCTTCAACATTTGCAATAGATGCTTGAAATCTGCAAATCTCATTGGCCGCTTTATTGAACTTTCGACATCTTTGAGAATACTGACCTATCCTTACATGGCTAGGAGGGCTGCAACTATAGGAATAACATTGCAGGTAGGTTTTTCTTCCAAACTGACATCGAACCATCTTCAAAGGCTACATCTTGAGGAGGGATCTCTGAGCAAATTCAGCGATGAAAAGGAGGCTTCAACCACCTTTTTGTAGGTGATGAATTCTTGGATATCCTCTCATAGGTTTTAACTTTGAAAACATGGCGTTCTCTCCATGCAAGGATTTGTCTTCTGTGCTCCTTCGAAACTGTTGAACCGTAGGCTGTGTCTAAATCAGCAATGATAATCTCATGCCTAGGTTTTACTTCAGCCCATGTTTGTTCAAATCCTTGGATGCTTTGACGAAGTTTATGAGCATTCTCTCTCAACTGGAACATCTGAGCCAAGATCTCCTTTCCTCTGACAATGAAGCTCTCAATCCATTCCTGAGTCTCTTTCCCACATATGACCAGCTGTCTTAACTGATGGTGATCAGCTGGTGTCTCTAAGACCTGGGGCAGCAACTGGGTTGCTTGTGAAGAACCACGAACAAGGTTAGAGATAAAAAGCCTAAGCTGCTGATTTTCAGCCTTGAGGGCTGCCTTGTCTTCTCCATCTTTAAGCACTCTTTCATGTAGGTTTTCAGATACAACTTTGAAGAGACTCAAATCTGCATGTCTGGTATTTCTACCAAGATTAGCCTTGACCATTACAAAATCATCCATGTTCACCTCATCTCTATTCTTATCTTCTGGGGGCACTGCAGTCTCTATGACAATCTCGTTATTAGGATTCCTGTCAAAATGAACTTGCTTCTTTGCCTTCTTCTTAGGAGGTTCCTGATAAATGTTATCGAGATCATCAACACTCACTTGATATGAAGGCCTTCTCCTAACCCTTCCTAAGGAGTTCTCAAGCCAAGACACCGTAGTATCTTTACTAACTTCCTCAGGAGGTACTGCTGCGATCTCTTCATCATCTTCAATATCAAGATCAATATGAATTGGTGACGAACCCGTCAAAGGTACAGGAACATGTGTTGAAGGTGGCTCCTCTGCTTCATTCTGAGATATGGGCTCGTCAAGAGGAACTTCTGAATCAACCGTAGGCTGTTCCTGTATGACTATGCCTGAGAAATCCAACCTTCTCTTTACATTTTTATTTGATCTACATCCTTTGACGCCATCTTGAGACTGACTTTTACACTTTCCTTTTGACTGTGCTGTAGAAGAAGAGGGAATTATCCTTGGCGGCTCTGCTACTGGAATAGAGTTCTTCCTTTTGAGCACTAAGAAAACCTTACTATACTCAATGACTTGTCTTGTTCTGTCTTCAACTGAAAGAGATTCCTTGTTTGCCCAATTAACTTGTGGAAGAGGCTGATCCTCGATTCTTTTCTGAGTGTACATTGGTAGAAGAACATCTTCATCATCATCAGAGAGCCCTTCTATATCTTCATTTAAGCAATCTTTCATCTGATGGAGAGTTAACCTGCTATAGTTACGCCTTCGCACTTCAAACTCATCTGCACAGTTAGCCCAAAAATCTTCAAGTGCGGGTATGTGATTGTAATTCTTCTCCAACCGGCCAGCATAGACACCATGAGGATCAAATGACCGCCTCTCACTGTAGGGTTTGAGACCGAATTTATCTAATTCTTCTCCAATTGTCCTGGCATCTGCAGCAGTCCTGCATGTATAAATACCCAATCCTAATGGAAAGTGAAGAGAGGGTTTCTTTCTATTTCTCAAGACTGTATGGACACCGTGAGCTTGCCTCAAGAATTCCATGAAGATGACCTCGTCTGACGGATACCTTGGCAACATTAGCGGGGCACCTGAATAACCATAAACCCTGAGATAGGTAAAGGTAGGAAACTGTATAAACCAATCTTCCCATTCTGTCATCGCTGCCCTGGCAACTGAAGAGATGCGGACGTGCAATTCATTGTCTAAGTCACGCACCGTGTACATCAAGAATGCCTCGTTCACCCTTTTGTAGGGGTGCAACGACTTTGTGAACTCCAGCTGAGGATAATAATTATATATGTGTTGAACGCTCAAAGATCCCTCGGTGTTCAATCCTCTGAATTGACCTTGATAGGCCACGAGGTAGACTAGATATGACACCATGTGAAATACATGAAACTGGAAATATTCTGTTATTTGTTGATGTAGGCAGTCACTAATCAAAGTAGGCCAGTCATAAAACTCAGTTTTCTTCATAATGTGAGGTATGGCATAAAACATCCAAGGTTGGAACTTGGTGGCATCCTCGGAACCAGTGACCCTGTTGAGCAAAGTGATGATGATGGCAACCTCGTCCTTGAACTCCCCTCGTCCGACATTCTTGGGCAATGTCTTATGTTTTTCTTTCATCCATCTCTGGGCGATCTTCTTGCTGTATTTGTCCTTATGCATATTCCACATCTTTTCACACTCATCCCTCGAAAGAGTTACACTTTCAGGCCACGGGGGAATGGAAAAACACTTTTCAACCATGTCAGGCTTTAAACTGCAAATCAGCTTTTGCCATCCCATTTATTTGGATCTCTAGTAAATTTGGGTTGTAATGCGCCAATGCAAGCGATTCTGAACTCAAAGACACGGCGATATAGAATGAGTACTGCTCGCGAGGAGTCGAATGACCAGGTTCCCCGATTGAGCGTTACTTGCTCTCTCCGGTATGGAATTCGAACCGGCTTGACATGATTCTAGAAATCTGGCGGCATCTCGGCCCGTTTTGATGTAATTATGAAAGAGAGCTGATTCGGACTTGAAAACATTAGGAGTGTATTCCATTTCAGAAAACTTGAAGAATGACTGTAAACTCGCCTTGGTTCAGACAAGTCTTGTGCAATTTCTATTTTTAGAATGCTGATTTTTGTGCTAGCTTCAGGGCCGAATTTTTTGAGAAATTTTCCTGAGATATGGGTTTTATTCGAATGGCATTCAGAACCGACGGATCGTCGGTTTTGAAAATCTTAGACACGGTGAAAAATCAACAAACCTAATTTTTCTTCAATTTTTTTCGAAAAAAGTATCACGGGTTTTGTTAGATATCGTTAGAAATGAGACTGGGTTGAGATTGGTTGCAAAACTCGGCGTTTGGTTGAAAGCAGCCAACCCTAGGTTTTGGAAAAGGCTGCGATATGGAGTTTTCTTGAGGCCCGATTAAGAAAAGGACCAAGATGGTTGAATTTTGAATGCACTGAGGTTTTCACTAACATGCAAGATAAAAGCACTTGCTGCAACTTGATGAAGTTCTTGAAAAATTCTTCAGAAGATAGAGGCAAAAAGACCCAGATGACTGAAAAATTGAAAGCCTTGGCCTTCTGCTTGAAAAACTTGATCTTCTGGAACAGAAAACTTGAAAAAGCAAGGGTTTATGCTTGCTGGTCTGAAAAATCTGATGTAAAACCAGCAACTATGAATTCTTCAATCACAAAAATTTCTCAAACTTGCTGCTCCAACTTTCTCCTCTGGATGCTACCTGCAAAAATAATGAAAAATACATTGAAAAGAAGTGTTAAATAGACTTAGGTTTTGATTTTAGGTTTTGCTTTTTTTCTTTTTTATTTCAAAACCCTAAATCTTATCCTCTCAGGTTTGGACGCCACCCTCTTTCTTTGCAATTTTGAAATTTTGAAAATCTTCAAAAATCTTCTAAGGCATGAAGATTTGGGCGCCTTTCTCCAAGAGGGGCGCTCAACTTCACCAGTGTTAGTCAAAATTTCAACTTTTTCGACTTTCCTCAATTTTAACATGCCACTTCGCCACTGATTTCTCGTTGATAGGTTTACCCGACAGGCGAGCTGAGTGGTTCACTGCGGAGCCGGACTGATTCTGAAAAGGATGTTCTGGAGGCACCTCCTGCTAAAAACTTGATTTCGACCTCCGAATTCACGGGAGGCTTTTCCTTCTAGGGGCGCCCAGTTTCTTCAGTGTTAGCCATTTTTCTAATTTCCAAGTTCTTCATTAACCTCTCTTCCGCAGACGATCTCGTTAAATCTTGAGCTCCGGGCGTCGGATTGCTGAATGGCTGTGCTCATCGCGAAGCTGACGAATAATGAAGGGGGGTCCTCTGGAGATACGTTTGTCAAAAAGTGGATTTTTACCCTTCAAAAGGTTGGGCGCCTATCTTGACTGGGGGCGCCCAGTTTACCAACACTTAGTTTATTTTTTGACTTTCACTTTTGCTTTGAATTTCTCTTTTCACCTCTCATCGGACCCTCTATTCAGCCTTTTGAATCTGATGATTGCGAGCTCCGTTTGTCATGCTGAATAGCTCACTGCAAAGCCAGTTGAATTCTGAAGACATCTCGTTGTAACTTTGACTGCAAATTCCTCTGTTTGCACCCTTGAAAAGTTGGGCGCCTTTCTCTTCTTAGGGCGCCCAGTTTCTCCAGACTTAGAAAAATTCATAATTTATTCAACTTCAAGTTTCAGATTTTCACTTTATACCTTCTACTTTGACTTGAATTTGCCGGAGACTGGATCATCAGATGCTCTGCCGGGGATATCCATCGCGAAGCTGACTGAAAACTGAGCAACTTCCATTGGAGACCGTAACCATAATTTCTTCATCTGATGCCCTAAAAAGGTGGGCGCCTTTCTTCAACTGGGGCGCCCAAACTTAGCAGACTTAGAAAATTTTCATGACTTTTCACTTTTCTTCCTCGATCCTCGTGCATGTTCATCATTTCACTTTCTGCTGGAAGTTTTGAATGCTAAAATTAACACCTGGCAGTCGGATGACCTCCATTGATGACCTCGAAGCTCCAGATATGCTTGAAAAACTAAATGGGCCAGTGAGGAATGGCCGGATTATTTTAAAATTCTAAGCGCACCGACGTCTGAGGACACATTTTAAGGCTAATCAAAATCGATTCCGGACCACTGTCCGGACCAACTTTCTATTTTTAGAAATTTTAGAAAATTTTTGCGATTATCCGTTTGAAGGAAACCGGAAAAACCAACTTTACTATTTCGAGAAAATTTCCTACAAAAATAGCAGTTCACAAGAATTTAGGGATGAAAAGCTGAGATCACGGGTTTGTAGGTTAAAACTCTTAGCGGACCGGATCGTCAGTGAAATTTTTCGCGTTTAACCCTCCATGCAAGACATGCACACCCAAATTTTGACCTTTTGAGCTGTTTTCAACAAAGTTTTTTTTACTCATTTCTTCAAAATGTCTAAGTGTAACAAAATTTTAATTTTGGGGGTACAGCGAATAATATCACGACTTCAAGAAATAATATATTTGAACCAATCTACCTCATTCATATTGACAACGTTATTTCTGGCACTTGTAGTTTCCATGACCATATTCATTTTCCTTGGCCCAAACTCCAATTTCCCAACTCACTTCTATCCACGACTGGAATATTAATGACACTGGAATATCATCGGTCTGTCAACACTATTTGCACCATATATGGTGTAGTTGTTGGATAGCGTTCCCTTGCAAATTGAGCAACGTCCATTCCTTCATTCTACCATATCTTCATTTTGTCCTCTCGTGTAGAAACAATCACTGATTTAGAAATGATCCTCATCCAAATTTTAGGACAATTCCTTATCTGAAATAATATGCAATGGGAGATAAAAGTAGCTCCAACAATTCCTCCCTAGATGCCATGGAAATAAAAACACAACTCCTGCGCCTGTCTCCAAATTATCGTCTCCAATAGTCCAAGTGATAGCTGAGCAAGAACTCTTAATTTAACCTTCACCGAAGCTCCAAGTCTATGCTTTGTCTAGAAACGTTTCATATCCCTTCCTTGATTATTGTTGTGGTAAAGATAGCCAACTAGAAATACTGAAATTGTGAATTCCCACAAAATGATAATATGAAACTCCTTTATAGAATTTACAATTTTTTCAGGCATCACTATGCCAGAGATTGATGAATTATAGCACTATATTTTGCCATTGCCTGACTCTCCCAATTCTTCAATTATCGGTTATATGATTTTGACTTTGGAAAGATACGACCAACTTAACATATGATTTGAACCTTTTCAAATTTCAAGTGGCTTGTAAAATATATAAAATTCCTTCACCAAGACTGTGAAGAATATGATATGTCACTCTTTTAATAAACTGAACTAACACAGCCCCTTATAAGATGAAAATACAAGTGTCAAATCATTACAAAATACTGAAGTTGACAATCCACATGAAATTAACCCGGTACCTCTATTTCATCAATTCTTCAATTCAAAACTAAGAAATTTGTCTTTAAAGTCTTTACAAAATTTCATCAACAACCAATTGCTTAAAACCAAGCAAGAAAACTGAATGTCTTCTCCAACTATCAGCCAGGGCAGATCTTTCACTACTGAAGTCAATCTTCTTTCAGAGGGACTCCGACCTCAGAAAGGTTGTGAACTACGTTCACCAACAAGAACCTGTTCTCCAAAAACCAAATCCAACCTAGCTGCAATGAGCTCTCCTGAAAACTTTTATTCTGATCTCCTTGTAACTCCTCGTGATTCTTTGAATTCTTATTGTTTCCTTTTCACTTTTAATTTAATTCTTTTTGAGAATTCTCATAAAAGTAACTTAATTCATTTCACTTAATTCTTTTATAACTGAAGTTACTTTGCAACATTAATTTAAGTTGTCCTTTTTTAACTTACCCCTTTTCAACAACTTAAATTAATTATTTTATTTTATGCTGACACATAAAAAATGGGGACATTACAATCACATACGATTCTTCCACTCATCCACCCTCAACATCCTCTGCACTCCAGGTATCCTAGGAATCGTTCTTGAACTCCCTCTGTCTGGGGGTCTTCGGTTCAGATCCTCCAATTCTCGGTTCTTCTCCTAATATGGATAATTCTCAGATGCAGCATATGTTATTTTCAATTTCTTTGGTTAATTCATTTTCAAAGTATTTTTCTTCTTCATTGTTCAATACTATATCTCCAGACGGTTGTCTCGGTTGGTCGGCAAGGTTTTGGTTTGTTTCTTCGACAAGGTCTTGGTTTGTTTCTTTAGTAATTCTTCTTAATCATCTTCGTCATTCCTCTTGTTCTCTTACTCTCAAGGATATTTGTACCAATTCTTCTAACGATTCTTGACCGCTTGGATTTCGGTTCCTGCCTTTATTTGGTCATACAAGCATTAATTTCTGGAAGTACACCTACGACTAGTGTAGCGCTCTTCCTCCTCCCATTTGTTTCGCTCTTCGTATCGTTGCAATATTTGTTGTCATCTTTGTTCTCTATCTTTGTTGGCGCAAAGATCCTGGAGTATGATGTAGTGATGTGCGATCAATCTCGATTATCTGTCAAGAAGGCGGTCGACCTCTAGGTTAACAATCAAATTGTCCCAAATGGCTACCTGAGGGACCTCTCACCTGAGAGCTTCCCTCTGTGTGTGTTCTTTCAGTGAGATATCCCACAGGTTTAGGTCTTCTGTCAACGTGTCTTATCTTTCCTCATTTGCTTGTATCGGCTCTTTGACTGGCTAACCCATTATGATGCCATTACTCTTGTCTATGTTTTGTGTATCGCCAAAGTTTGTATCGGCAATGCCAAATGTTTACTCACTTATCCTACTTAAATGATTTACGGCGTAAACAGAAGTAACAGACTTATAGAACATAAATGAATACCACTCATGTTTCGGAAGATAAAGCTTTATTCTCATTCATTCACAGATATGCAATAAGTACATGAAATCATAACCACGGTCCCCCACTATGAACAACAAATACATATAAATAGTAGACCAATGTTGGTTAGGACTACCAACTCTCCGTAACTACCAACCGGCTATAACAACCGACAGGGACTAATATGTAAATACAAAACATAACTATTTATTTATTACTTAGCCGACTAAAACATATTCAATTACTTTTGGCCAACTACAGCAGAAAATATTATTTCAACTAACACAAGTTTGTGATCAAGGAGCAAAAATAGACCCTAATCTGTCCCTTATATTCTTGTCCACCATGGATCTGAAATGGAAGTTAATTGCTTATGGCTTCATTTATCATGCAACCAAATCAGCTCTTCAAATGGACATATGCAACTAGACATGGAACATCATATTGGAACTTTAAGGTATCATCTCATGGAATGGAGCCAATAGACAGTACAACTGAAAAACATATGGTAGCATTTGAGCCCTGCCTCAATAGCTCAATACGAAAATAAAAGAAACAATCTAACCTAAAAACATTATACTAAACTATTATTCTTCGACATAAAAGAACACAAAATGATACCCTTTTTCCATTTCCTTGCCTTATTATATGTGACCATACATATGAGAAAAAAGAAGAAATTTAGACAAAAGAAGATGGGATAATACAATATAACAGATTGCATGGACACTATAAGACAACTTGATTTAAAATAAAAATTCCCCACTTAAAAATTTGTCTGTTTAGATGATCATTCAAAACAAATAAAAGATAACCAATTACACCAAATATTTGATTAAAACATAAAACATGAAAACTTGATGTAGAAAAGTTAATGGCAAATACAAGTTACCCGATTAGTTTTTGGATTAGAATGCAGTGCATGAATCGATGCGAGTTAACCCAAAAAAAAAAATTGGATTTAGGTACGGCTTAGATGCAGCCCATTACAAAAACATATAAAAATCAGAAATATATACATATTTGCGGTAGTAATTAAGTTGAGAATACACCACCATATTAATAGTCTAATAACATAGCAAAATACATCACCACTTTCATAGTCACTAAGTCAAATATTAAAATATTAGTGATTACTCGATTGTCATGATATAAAATTATAAAGTAAAGTTCAAACATAAAATGTCAAACGTTTACAATCAGCCATGGCCCATTATTGATCATTGATCAATCTGAATCATATGGGTCATCAGTATCAAACAAACTAGCATTATTAGATGCTACATTTTGCGTAGAACCACAAATAGCATTCATGGCACTCGCACAAGCACTGCCACTAGCAGTAGCAGTAGCACCGACACTACCACTCTCACGATCAGTAGCTGCTTCAGGCTCATACTCATCATCAATATCAAGTGCAGCTAAGTGACTTGTGGAAGCATCCAAGTCAAGCTGCTCTGGCTCAATATCCCACCTCCTTGTGTCTCCTTCTTTGTAGGAAGTTTGCTTGTGTGTAAGGAGGCGCAAGTTTGAATGCACATACACCAAGTCCTCTGCCTTTTTTGAATGCAGCCTATTGCGTTTTATTGAGTGGATGAAGGAGTATGTGCTCCAATTCCTCTCTGATGAAGATGAACTAGCAACCTATTAAGAGTCAAGACCAAATTAAATAGTTAAGAGTTACAAAATTTAACTAAACAAAATTATTAATTAATATAAAATTATAAATTAAAATTAAAATTACAAACTATAAACTTACTTGGGATAAGATTTTTATTGCAATTGGTTGGATGTGCATGTATTCTTGCCCATGGAAATACCACCAACTATGACCATCTACCCTGTACTTGTCTCGAAGAGCATCAAGATTCTAAGCAACACTACCGGAGCATGCAAAAGCCATGAACTCAGCCCTCACTCGATCACGTTGGTCACGATCAGTGAAGAGTCTCCGAATTGCTGCCTTGTAACCTTGAGCCACTTCAACATCCCTATATGGAGCAACTCTTGATGTAACAGAAAGAAGCTCAGGACTATAATATTTGGGACTCAATGCAAAAGCAAGAAGATGCAATGGAGTGGTCATTTTGTTCCATCTATCAACCATGATTTCCTGTAGCTCTTTGAAGAACTTTTCATCAGGATCTTCCTCTTTTGCATTGATGATGGTTTTCATCTTCTCAATCATTGAGTCGATACCATCATATACTTCTCCCAAACAAGGTCTATCCATGTCTGTGTAACGGATCATGCTCAGTATAGGCTCAGTGAAACTGACCAGGTACTCAACACGATCCCACCAACAATCATCTAGTATCCTTTGCCTGATCCTATTTGCCCTTTCACTGCTAGATTGCTTCCATATGGCCCAATTAGGGCTGATTACCATGGCACAAAGTGCCTCACGAACCTTTATAAGTCGTCTCAACACAATTGTGTTGGAGGCAAAACGGGTCTCTGCAACCTGTTTGGAAATCAAAATTAAAATTAAAATGTAATTTAAATTTACAAAATCAAAATTTAAAATTAAAAGAAACCTAAAAATTTAAGAATATTGAGAATTTCAATTAACTTACCTTCAACAATTCCAATTTTGAGAATTGTCTAAATATTCCTTGTGTCATATGGTGGTTGGTGACAAACATCTGGATGTCTTCGCCCTCAGCATACACCTGTTTGATCCACTCAATTTTGGATCCAATTTTTTGTAGCATTAGATTGAGGGAGTGGACAGCACAAGGTGTCCAAAAAATGTGTGGATACTTCTCCTCAATCAATAACCCAGCAGCCCTACAATTTCTGGCATTGTCGGTTATAACTTGCACAACATTTTGATGGCCCACATCTTCAATGGCTTGGCAAAGGATGTTAGCAATAAATGGACCATCTTTCACCTGTCCCTCACAATCCACTGCTCTCAAAAACATTGCCCCTTTAGGGGACACGGCAATAACATTGATCAATGGGCGATTTTTTGCATCTTTCCATCCATCAGAAACGATGGTCACCCCTGTTTCAATCCATGAATCCCTTATGGGCTTCAAAGAGTCTGCTACATGTTTCACCTCTTTCTCCAATAAGGTGCAACGCACCTTCTCAAAACTTGGGCCCTTATACCCCTTTGGAGCCTCATTAATAGATTTCACCATTTTTTGCCAATATGGTGAACGAACAACGTTGAATGCCAATCCATTGGCATAGACACATCTTGCTATGTCTTGATCAGCAATCTCTCTTGCCTCATTCTGAAATGAAACTTCCAACGGTCCCTTAGATCTTTTATTTGATGAGGGCACGGTTTGCTCTTGAGGGATGTTTATAAATGGATGGCTTTCTGTAGGTGGAATATAAGTAGGTGGTGTAGGGGGTTTCATGGATTGAGATCCTTTCTTCAAAGGATGGTTTTTTTTAGCACTAGTAGCTTTTTGATCTGCTTTTTCTTGCTCAGCAATATATTTCAACACTATGTCATCTGCAAGGCCTTTGCCATCACCTTCTGGAGGTCCCGGACAAGGTTTGATGCCAATATCAGGGATACTACACAAGTGGGCTTTGACTCGACTGTATGAGCTCGTGTATTGAACTTTGCAATGACCACAAATCCAAATAAATACTCCACCACCTGGACATTGTTGAACCATTTCTACATATTTCCAAAGGGGAGAGGTTGCACTTATTTTGAAACGAGATTGGCCTGAATTAGAAGCAGATGCCATTGTAATACCTAAGGGCCAGGGCACAATAGATTGAAATAATTTTGGTATTGAAATTTGAAACTAAAAAGCTTAAAAGAATGAGAACAATCAACAAAAGTTATAGTAATACAATAAAAACAAAACTAAATAGTTCATTTGTTAAACAGAAACTTAAAAAAAATGTAAAAAAAAAATCAAAAAATTTCAAAGAAACCTACCTTTTTTGAACAAATCTTGCTCTACAGTCTTCTTGAATCTTGGCAAACACTTGCAAGTGCTTAGGAATAGCACAGCAATCAACCTTGAACCACCAACGATCAGCCTTCAACTCTGTTCGAGCTTGTGCAAGCAAAAGAGCAAGTTCAGCAATGGAGGCAAAAAAATTCGTTTTTCTTTCACAAATTGTTAAAATGAAGTTGTTTTTACCTTTTTAGTGTGTTTGGAGGTCGAAATTAGGGTTGCAATGAATATTTTAATGTTTAGAAGTCAACATAAGGTCAAACAAACAATAAAAAATGATTAAAAAAAGTCGTTTTTTTTCAAACTGGGCTTTTTGACGAGAAATTCGGCTCGGATTCTTCATGCCGAATCCTGGAAGAATCCACAGTGAGCTGAAGAATCTGATACGTATCCGCAGGCCAAAAACCGAATCCTGGACGAATCCGTACCGTACCGTACCCGAATTTCGTACCCGAATCGTACCGTATCGTATCCGGAGGCTAGGTATGGCGAATCGGTAACTTAGTGTTTTTCTGATTTATTTTTTTGGGGACTTTTTGAGTTTTACCAAATATGAATGCAATTTGCTCTTGAGATACAAAGGAATTAAACTGAAACAAACTTCTAATTTTTCTGATTTCAAACAGCAATGCATAAAATTGTAAATTAAAAATTTAGGAACACCATTCATCAACTAGTCATACCCGGAGTCCAATGCTAACTTGCAATTGAATTTTATTGATGAAATTCCAGTGAAATACAGGATTACAAATCAAATCTGCTCCTCCAATATTTTGTCCAAACCCTAGTAGCAACATAGATGGTACGGCTGCCCTTGAGGATGGAACGGCTAGCAAAATCAGTCACCAAAATCCATAAATCTGCTCTCCAAATTGACAAATCTGACCTCCAAAACCCTAGCTGCCTGCTACCAGCAAGTAGGATGCAAATATGTGATAGTATTGGCCTGGGAGAGGTTCGATCTATCAATGGCTGACTCTGATCTGAAGAAGTATGATGATATAACACTGCTGCAAACTCAGATCTGAAAAATAACTACCCGAAACTCCTCCAATGAAGCCCAAACGAAGACCCAAGGTAGGCCCTCCTCAAAGGTGAACTGAGTTCTCGTTCAATTCACGATGGCCTTTAAGAGTTTTTGTTCCCAGAAGACTAAAACCCTTCTCCAGAGCTCCACCTGCAAATGCTGATATGAAAAATGACAATAAAATGCCAAAATAGAAGCCCAAAATTCACTTTATAACCTCCCATGAGCTTTTTTTTATAAAAGATAATAAAATATTCCTCCTCAAGGGTCTTTTCCTCATCAAAAGAAAGGGCCACTTTTTAAAAACAACTTTGTTTCACTAGGATGGGGGCACTTTTCACTATTCACTTTATAATTATTTGTTACTATTCACTTTTACTATTCCATTAAAGCAAACTTTAATATTTCCAAAATCTTTTATAATTTATCGAGCAAAAACGTTTTTAAAAAATTTTAAAATTTTTAGGTAAAAAAGCCACAAATTTTATCACAAAAATTTGCCAAAACAATTACCTCTGCTCTGATACCATGAAATGGTAATTGATTGATTAAACAAGGAGAGGAATACTCCTTTAAATAATAAATTACAAGAACGATGTTTCTAAATCAGAAACAATTGTGAACTAAAGAAATAAACCAAAAGTTCCTAAAAACTAACTGAAAGTAAACTAAACAACTAAGATGACCATTAAATATAACAATATTACTTTAATATTGTAGCCAGACTATAAATGAACACCTCCCATACAATCATCATAGATTATAATTGCCTTATCTATGACTTTGACCAAACTGGCAGAAATATTCTTTGGTATAGAGTTCCTCTCATGTCAAGTGTCAGTGTCAAAAACACAATTACGCTAGCTTAACTTGACTATTGAACATTTGGTAGTACATTCCAATGCTACAGAGTGGTTACTTTGTAAGTCCTTAAAAGCATAGTAGCAATAATCAAGAAAAAATCACAAGAAATTGCGATTCTCAAAAATCAGATCAAAACTGATTTTCCTCTGCAAAAAATCACAATTCTTTGAAAGGAACATCCAAAACAAGTTTATCCCAATTTAATCCCAAAATATTCCATTTTTTTACCAATTTTTTCATTTTAATAGTGATTTGAGGTTCTTTCAGTGAACCATGAGGACACATCCCCCCTGAAAACTAGGCGTTCGGGGATGGGGACATTCTTGAGACGTGGGCACACCAAGGAGACGTCCCCCCACCACACTGCCACCACCATCGAGACGACAAGGATGTTTGGATGTCCCAGGGACACCCAGAAGACTCCCGCAACAAATAGTCCATAAAGTGACCCAAAAAAAAAAAAAATTAAAATGAAATTAGAGCCCAAGGTCGAACCCTAGTGGCCAATGGGCCCCACCAATGCCCCCTAAACTCTATAAAACACTCCAAATTCCTCATTTTTACTCACAATTTGACTTAAATAGCTAGGTTGAAGAGGAGCAAAAGAGTGAGTGAAGGAGTGAAAGAGTGAGATTGAAGTGTTGCAAGTGCAAGAGGGGTGAGAAGAAGCAAGAAGAAGAGGAATTCTAAACCAAGTTGGAAGGATTTTTCAAGCACAAGATAGGATTCTGTGACTATTTTAAAGTTTTTTGAATTTTTTTTGTTTTTTTTATTAGTTTCATTTCCAAATTTTAATTTTATTCATGATCTCATAGACATGGCTGCAAGTGCATATTCAATGATTCATTGCAATGTTTCATTGTTCATTGTTCATATTATTATCAAAATTCAACATTGAAATTTAAAAAAAATAAATTAAGTTTGTCAAACTAAGCTGAAGCTTTTTGTGTATCCTCTACTTTTGCGCTTCGTGTGACCTGAAGTAAGAAAAACAAAAAGTGAAATCCTTGGTTGACATAGATTCAGAGCAACGATTTTTATTTGTGTATCCTTTGCTTTTGTGCTTCGTGCGCTCAGAAGTAAAAATAAAAATAAAAAAAATCTTCATGTCTTAATCCTTTGCATGCATAGTATGAATTTTAATTTTAGAATTATAAACTTATAAGTTATATATTGTTTATTGCAGTGTCATAATGAGTTTTCATGACATAAGTGAGGATGAGGTTGAGGTTCACAGTGAAAGTAATAAATCCGATTATGCACCTAAGGCTGACACTGAGATTGAAAAGGGTGACCATGACGTTCAAATCCAAACCACTAGTTCCATGGTGAGTGCAGCTGAAAGTATTAATTGCCCCTCCACATTACTGGCAGAGTATACTAAGGGTCCTTTTGATCGTAAGTCTCTTTTGAAACAATTTACAACAAAATTACCAAGCAAGCCTAGGACATCTAGGGGCACAAGGTTGCGGAAGTGCCACTTTTGTGGCTTTGAATTTTTTGGCAGCATTACCAGAATGCCCACCTCCTTCATATCTGAGGAAAAGGGGTGGAAGCATGTAAGTTTTTGGCGAGACCAGCAAAATTGAAATACAGAGCTGAGATATATAAACTATGTAATATAAGACCCCAAATAAAATTTTTTGAAAGCTTCATCACTACTGTTATAATTTTCTGAGTGTGTTTGCCTTTGTATTTTCATGTGTTATTCATAGTTTCATCATGCAAATGAATAGATATTTTCCCACTTGCTGATTGTGTTTTATGAGGTGTTTTGCATTGAGTTTTTTCATGTACCAATCATGCATAGAGCTTGCATAAGGTGTAAATTGCAGAGATCATAAAATAGAAGCAAATGCACAAAGAAATATAACTTTCCAAAGCTTCAATGATCAGTTCTTATTGACAGAAAATTTCTGTTCATTACACATCAGTTTCAAACTCAACTACAAGTAATTCAAGACCTGGAAATTGCTTCTTAACAGCAGATTGTAACTTCATAAATGCCACATCCAACTCCCCTGGAAATGGGCTTCTAGCTTGAAGCAAAGCTGATCCAAAGACGTCTTTCCCAAAGCTCCCAAGAGACTGTTATTTTGAGCTCCCAACAGCAGTTGCTAAAACTCCTTCTTAGCACACCTCTCACCATAGAGAAGAGCCTTCAAAGTCCAAGCAACACACCAAAGTTACCACTCCAAAAGGCACCCAAGACATCATATGCAGCTCTCCAGAAAACCGACCAGAATCAAGAAGAACACCCAGGAAGGGCGCTCCCAGCCAAGAGGGTGATTTGGATTATAAAATCAAAGCATGCTTCAAAAATTTAATGTAATATATGCCTGGAGACACCTTGAAGAGGAGATTACTCAAATTCAATACCCACAAAGATTGCTCGAGCCATAAAATAGTTATGTGCCAAAAATCAGTATCATCCCCTGAAACTAAAGTGCCCAAAAAATGAAGAAAATCACGCCAAAACCTCAATAAATCCACACCAAACTGAAAAGAAGCAACTCTCACCCAAAACCAAACTGAAAACACCTCAAAAGAACTGAAATATCTTCATCTTTCAAGTCTGTGATCTGCAACTTGAAGCCCAGATGTGATTTCTACCAGCTAGGGCAGGTCTTGCATTGCCGAAACCAGCCTTAGATATCAAGGATTTTCGTCCTCAACTCCGTTTATCTGACCTCCTGGTGAAAAACCAGCAGCATCTCAATAAGCAGCCAAAACATCCATGAGAAATGAGGCTTCAAAATCCACTTTTAAAAGACTCTCTTGGCAAATTAGGGCAACCACATGATAAAACCCTAAAACCCCTTTCAAATCCACGCCATATGTAACTTTAATTTGATTTTATTGTAAATTTTTGGCTCCAACTTTAGCTTGGGCACCCAAGGCTTATTCAGCATTCTAGAACGATTTAGTTGCTTTAAAAACACTTCAAGTCATTACATTAGGTGTCCTTGGTACCTTTTTCATGTCTCCTTTGACCCTCAACATTAAAATATAAAGTTACTTTATAATAATCCAATTTCAAAGGGGAAATCAAATATTAAAATGTTTTAACCTTAGCAAATCGATACCAACTGATAATGTGTTGTTGAGAATAGTCTAACCTAGTCCAACTTACCCAAAATTGACTTACTATTTTTAGTAAGCACTAAAAATAGCAAGTAACCACAAAAACTCAAACTAGAGAAAAACGGAGATGCTCAAAGGGCTCACTGAAAACTGAAGCTCACTACTAGACCCCCTGCTAAAAATAGTAAGTGTATCAAAATCAGACTAACCTAAAAGAGGACATCGGAAATGGGGACATTACAAGCTATGGGGTGTCAGTGAAGACAATGCAGTTGCACTTGTATCTGCTAGTTTGTCTCATAGGCCACAGGGTCATCAGAGCTAGCCACACAATTCTACTTCTACTTTGCAAAGGCAAGTTGCACATATGCCAGGTTCTTCTTCAAGGGCCTATGCAGTAGAGGCTAGGGGGAAACGCAAGTTTACAAGTGATGTTGGTAGTGATAAGCCAATAGCTGAATTATTCAATGTGCAGTTGAAGGATGATATAGATGACACCATTGGAAAATTCTTCTTTGCCAATGGCATTCCATTCCATGTGGCTCAATCTCCTTATTTTAAGGAGATGATGTCGATGGTAGCAAGTGGAGGACCATCATATGTGCCACTAGGGGCGACAAAATTGAGGACCACAATCTTGGATAAGAACTATTCCAAGATAAATGTGTTAATAGAGAAAATGAAGGAAAGTTGGGTGCAAAGTGGATGTAGTATAGTCATTAATGGGTGGACAGACATTAGGCATCGTCCACTCATCAATATCATGGTTACATGTGTAGAGGGCCCATAATTTCTTAAGGAAATTGACTGTTCAGGACATCGCAAAGATGTCAAATTTCAGTTTCAGATCCTCAAGGATGCTATTGAGGAAGTTGGGCCACAAAATGTGGTCCAAGTAGTGACAGATGTAGCCCATGTGTGCAAAGTTGTAGGGAAATTGATTGAGACAACTTATAGACACATTTGGTGGACTCCTTGTTGTGTGCATGCCATGAATAATGCACTCAAGGACATGGGAAAAATTGATTGGATACAAGCAATGGTCAATGATGCTAGAGATGTGCTTTTGTTTATTTGCAACCACCACACTTCACATCCACTCTTCAAGAGCTTCTCTAAGAAGGAGTTCTTGAAACCTATCGAGACTAGATATGCATCCTATTTCATTCTCTTGGAGAGAATGCTTGAGTTGCAAGAGGCATTGCAACTAATGGTTATGATAGCATAATGGAATCAATGACCTAAGTCCAAGACAGAGTAGGTGAAGAGAGTGAAGGATGTAGTGAAAAGTGATTTTTTTGGGGTGATGCAAAATATATAGTCTCCATAATTACTACAGTCTTCCAAGTGATTAGATATGGGGACGCTAATGCACCTAACCTTGGAGAGGTGTATGAGTACATTGATAGTATGCTTGACCAAATGAGGGTTGTCGTGCAAGAGAAGGACCCCACATTAGAATTCTAAAATGAGCACATTCGGCCAATCATTCATTGGAGATGGGAGAAGCTCAACACTCTGTTGCACATGGCTGCCTATGCATTGAACCCCAAGTGGTACAAGCAAAGGCCTAGTAGAGTTATACCCTTACATGATGTTGAGGTGAAGGCAGGATTCTTTGGGGCCATTGAAAAGATGTATGATCCAATAGAGGCCGGCATCATTCGTACTAAGTGGACAAAATTTGCCACTCTTAGGGGTTATTCTAAGGTGGCGAAGATGGATATGGCAACTATGGCACAAGAGGACCCAACTTTGTGGTGGAATTGCCATGGACCGATTTATTTGACTACCACTCTAGCCATTCAATTGCTATCTCAGGTTTCTATTTCTTCAACTGATGAGAGGAACTGGTCTACTTCTAGCTTCATCCACTCTCTTAAGAGGAACAAACCTACCTCTAGGAGAGCAGAGAAGCTTGTGGTTGTACATAGTGCTTTGCATCTCATTGATTGCAAGACACTTGTGTACAAAGAGAGTCCAATAGCATGGTGGGATGTAGAGCCAAAGGAGCCAGCGTAGATTGATGAGGAGTTTGGGGATGATTAGAGGCCTCACTTCACTCCCTTTTGTTAATTTGACATCATTGTATTAATTGTAATCATCATTATGAAATCTTGAATATAAAATTCGAATTCAACATTTTCATTGTTCAAACGTCAATGTTAATAACTTAATTGTTAAGTAGCATTAATAGTATTATAGCATTTAAGTATTTTAATTAGTAATTTTCCAAAGTTTCATTTGTAAATTCAACATTGTAATTCTTATAAACCTTTTTATAACTATTTTTTCAAGTACTATAGGTATATCAACGTCGCCGCCCTGCCGCCCCGCCGTCGTCCCCATACTTAGGCCCTTGGTCCCCCCATCCCCAAAACCCGTCCCTGCGTCTCCCCATCAAGAAACTCCGTGGAACACTGGGTTTTTTTGCCTATTTCAAGCAAATTTTTTGAGGTTTCACAGCTATTTTCAGTCAGATTTTTTGTCATAATCAATACATACTATCTTAACAGATGTTGAATTCAAAATGGCCTTGATGAATGACTTTGAAGTCTTCTTTTACCATGACATGTAGATGCATACCTTCGATGAAACAAGTGTCATATTTTGAGAAAATTAATTGTCGCCAGGTTTGGTAGATTGAAGACCTATTTTAGATGTATGACTTCCTATCTATTCTGTCATTGGTATTTGACAAAATATCTAACAGATGTTGAATTCAAACTGGCTTTAGTGATCGACTTTTAAGTCCCCCTTGTCTGCCCTAACATGTAATGCACGACTTTGGATAGGGCATACTAGGCAAACATTATTGCTTGGTCGTATCCTTGAATGTTCTTTTACATCTATTGTCAAACCTGGTATGTAGAAGTTGCCTGTTAATTGTGATTTGTATGTTATGATCACTCACTTTCTTTCACATTTTGTAGCAATGTATAATGCACGACTTTGGATAGGGCATACTAGGCAAACATTATTGCTTGGTCGTATCCTTGAATGTTCTTTTACATTTATTGTCAAACCTGGTATGTAGAAGTTGCCTGTTAATTGTGATTTGTATGTTATGATCACTCACTTTCTTTCACATTTTGTAGCAATGTATAATGCATGGGTATGGATGTGCCTATAGTTACAAATGCACCAAATCTTTAGGAAACCTTAGATGCAGTGTGGTTTGAAATCTGGATAGAACATATATAGTAATGCCTTAAAAGTATGTGCAAAATCGAATCCATAAAACATAGAAACTTAAACTGAAATTCATGAGCCAAGTCCCCTACAAATTAAGCTCAAAGATGTGTCATAGGTGAGACAAGAGATTTTTGCCTTTGTGGTTTGTAAATGTTTTCTGTTTTCTTTTCCTTTCTTGTTTGATACAGCTTAGATTTTTTGTATTGTCCGTGTTCCATTTATCTCATGACTGCATTTGGGTCATATCCAGATACTGATGTTTGCATGCATTCCAACGAAATGTATGTCAGTATCAAATAGAAAAATAAATATATTGTTTTAGGAGATGCATCTGGTAGTATAGGTAGGAAGCCTGGGGCTGTCTAGACTCTAGATTAATTCTTAAATCCGTCCCTTATGGTTTAGCTTGCATAAACTTCAAGGTTGCTTTATGAGCCATGCACTCTCCATTTCAATGGGTGGAAGTCTCATTGTAAGCACACAACTTATACAATGTTGAGCCGGCTTCTCCTTTGGCTTCTATAAACATTTTTCCCACAGTTGATGTTTTAGTGTAAGTTTTTTGGCATTTACCCTTATTCAAATGTTGGCCTATCTTTCCTCAAATGTTACTATGTAGAAATGTACCATGCATTGTGCTATGTAATCAGTGATCTGAAAATTAATAAAAAAAAAACTATATTATAAAATTCACTGGATAAACTCTTATTTCCCTTCAATCTCCATATCTCTATGCAATTACATTACCTTTAAATATAAAACACACCAGTTTTTTCTCTTTTATCCTTTTTTATTTTGGATTCCTGATTTTTTTATCTTTATCTTTTGGTTTGTTGAGCTATTCCCAAGAAAGATATTTTCTATTTTCTACTATGCTCAGTACCATAAGCACACAATGTTAAAGCGGCAATAGCAAAAGTGACTGTTTTAAATCAGTGGCCTCTAGTACTTACAAGAGGGTCTAGCTTGGTTAGGAACCAGGTGCTCTAGGTTATATGAAAAAGCTTTGGTCTGTGACTCAAATACAGAGCTGGATGCAAACTCCAAATCAAAATGAACAATCAAATCATGCTATTAGTATCCATAATGACAAAACGAGAACCATAACCTCTAATATGTAAGCTAATGTTCCTAAGGTGTTCCGTGAGTGGTTCTGATGTGCAGAAAGTAGGTTCATGTCTGTTAAACCAGTGATCTATACTGGTTGCATGAGCACTGAGAGGATAGGCCAACACAAGAAGCAGAGATTAGCCACATGAGTTATCAAGAAGCATTAAGAACCTGTTGGCCTAACCAACTTATATGCAACTAAATTGACCAAGCCTGTTTATTTAAATTTAGTAATTTACACTTTATAAGAGTGGAGTTGTTTTTCATATATTATGTATTAATGATATTGCTCTGCTTCTGTGAAATCTATCTTAGATCTCCTGTGATTGAGAAATATCATATTAGCTATCATCTTGCCTTCCATTGTGAATGCTTTTTCTGTCAATTTGTGCATGCGAACAATGAAAATTTTGTTGGGAAAAGTTTCCATGTTTTGAAAGTTCCAATGGCTCAGACAGACGAAGACTTCCAATAATCAATACATTTAGATTCTGATGATAAAAAAAGGTTGTTGAAAATGTGCAAGTACATGAGCCAGTGGATTGCAAATAGAAAAATCATGTCAGCAAATGTTTGATGCAACATTTTAACATCTGATTTATAGAGTATTCACAGATCCAATCAGCAACATACGCATTGATATGTAAGTTCAAATCAATACTTACAATAAAATTGTTCTTGACAGAAAGGAAAAAAAATCTAACTAAGTGGCTGTAACGGTCACAATTGGCTTGATGTAAATTACAAATGCAAGGACTCTAGATTGTAGAACATTGAATATTAGCTGTTGGTGAATTAATTGGTACCCAAATGCTGATCAAATTTACTCTCAACTAGGTCTTAATTGAATCACCTTCTATCTGTCTCCTAGGAAATATTTGAGGCGTGGGCTGCATATTCACCTGAAATCTCAAGGCCTTTAGGGTTTACACATGGCTTTCATCGGGATCATCTTATCCCAGTGGCTGTGGCATTGATGTGGGCAATCAATTTGCTTAGCTTTTTCGCATTAACATCATCACTCCTCAATCGCATCAATATAGTCTATCAATTTGGAATTCACCCAGTTACAATAATATGAGAGATGGATATACTGGAGTCGGTCCCAATAAAGAGATATGAGAAAATACAGCCGATTAAAGGAATGTAAGACGTGGACCGATTGTATTGACATCGAAATTATAAGTCACAATATTGAATAGAAGAACCACCTGGTGTTTTCTGCAGTTCCTCGGTCACAACAGCTGCTCTCACCGAGCAAGGAATGACAAATGCTCTGTATCTTGTGCCTCTGCATTTACTATTCTTTTGATGTTGAGTATCAAAAGTACAGCATACTCCCACTGAATTCATTTTAAACGATGGAAGAGATGAAAATGAACAGCTACATTTGTTGTAGATGTTATGTGCAGAATGAGTTTCGGGCTGTATAGGAACCTTATATGTCGCAGGGGGTGCAGCAGCAAAGACCATTGCCATTGCTCCTGCTCCTGCTCCTATATCGATCAATCTTGCGTTGCCCTGCGCTCATTGCCAACAAGTCAAAACTGTATATTTGTATAGCAAGAACTTTGTTTTATGTTTTTTAAAGTTAGGTAATCTTTTTCCAGAGTGACAATCAACTACCCTCATGCAACGACAAATTTTTGGTATTTTGAATGGTTGTGAGCAATATCATTATCTTAATATTCAAGCCATTTTGTTAGTATTTCTCAAAATGCATTGGTTCTCTCTCTCTCAATTTTTAATTTGTTTTATGTAATTTTCTGACAGGGGACTTGTCATTTGGTGAAAAGACAGCCCATTTTTAATGAGGAGATATTTTACTTTCTAACCTTAAACCATAATCATCTTAAATTATATTGGAGTTTAGTCTTCATTTACTAATAATTAATTATCACAAGAGTGAGTTATATCATTAATATTTATTTTATTGATTTTTCTTGATTAAAATAAAAATAAATAATTTCAAGTTGATTAAATTATTTTGAGATTTAATTAAAAAAATAATAATTAATAAAAGTAAGATTATGGAGTGAAAGTTTTAGCTATCAAGATGAATGTAAAGAAAATGAGCATAAAGCTTTATGTTTTAGTGGAATTAAAAGAGTAGTTTGTTGAAGAATATAATCCTTTGAATTGTGTACTTGACTATTTTAAGGGATTCAACCAAGAGGAATAAGCCCATCCACTTGATCAACTTGTACGGAAGGTTATGTGCTCAAATAATATGTTTTAAGATGTGTTTGTCACTTAGTCATTTGCAATAGATGCAAAGAACCAACCCCCTATAATATATGTAATTCACTAAGATCAAATGTAGGATATGTTTCAAAACTCAATTACCCTACCACAAGACTATCTCAATGTAGAGCCCAACAATCAAATGGCATTGAACACTCTGGTGTATCCTTATATTTCTCTATTAAATCATGAAATGATTGCACCCTCCACCTCAAACATAATGTAAGGTATTAAAATATGAAAATATGAAAATCTCAAATTTGATGCAAGCTTCTCTCAAATATTAAATTGAAAATCAAGAAATACCTCTTTTTTGTTCTCACCATGGAGGAAGCTCCCTTCTACCACTAGACTAGTTAGTATATCGATAAATTAGAAATGTCTTATGAAGAATTATATCTAGAAAATATTTTTAAATGTATTTAATTGAATTTAACAATTGAACCTCTTATCCTAAGCTAATTGTATGGTTTTCTTATCAACATAGCTAACATGGACTATTAAAATGCCATGATACAAACTCAATTAAATCTTGTCTTAGTCAACATCAACAATTTGAATAAAGACAAAAGGGTGTTCAAGGTTAATAAACCAAAAATATTATGACTCAAATTTTATCTCCATTCCATATATACAAAGCCTGCTCCGCATTACACTCAAACAAGTATTCCAAAATAGTGTATTGAAACCTCCATCACACCTAACTTGGAGATTAAGACAATCCTTTTAAATATAAAATTATTGCAATATACTTTGATAATTTTTTGGAAACAATTTTGAAAAATATTGTTAATAGTAGTCAAAAGGTTATCATTTTATCGTTGTTAAGGTGTGGTATTGTTTCAACAACCACCCAAGTTCAAACCCATACTAGGTTGATGTGCCTGTAAGTTCACTACACTTGCAAGTTTGGATTTTATCTCTATTGGGGATGGAGAGGGTCCATTTTTGGTCCCACTACTTAGTGATGAGGGCTAATTATGTTCTAGTCTATCATGTTTTAGTCCATTTCATACATCTTCATACCCATTCTCATATTTCATTTTCCTATCATATTATACCATTTATGTTGCATATGATTAAAATACATAAGAGGTAATTAATATAGATTTGAGATAAAAGAATTGAAAGTAATTATTATATTATTTTTACTAATGAGCATTGGGAAATAAATTATCTAGCAAATTATTTTGGGCTCTTGTTGTTTATGCAAAACAGCTACTGCAAATACAGATTAATGTGATCATCTCATTAGCACATCACTTGCACGTTCCTCCATATGTATGCCACCGTAGTTGCCAACTAAGATGCCTCAACATTTCCTGTCCACATTATTGGATCTGCTATAACCACGTGGATCCTTTG
The DNA here is from genome assembly GCA_007258455.2 of Sequoia sempervirens. Classification (NCBI taxonomy): domain Eukaryota; kingdom Viridiplantae; phylum Streptophyta; class Pinopsida; order Cupressales; family Cupressaceae; genus Sequoia; species Sequoia sempervirens. Next base: position 1,872 of record VDFB02269614.1, on the reverse strand, counting down.
CCTAGCTTATCATAGCTATTTTTTGTCATCAAATCGTGATTAGCATATTGTTAGAAAATTGGTTTAACATGTTAAAAAAGATTGGCCATAGGCCATACAAATCTTTCTTAGCTAAACGATTTACCTCAGCCTTTGAATTTGTTGTTATTAGATTATAAACTGCAAACTTATATTTAAGAATGTATTCTTGTACATTGAAGCGATATAATCAGACATATGTAATACACATGGGAAGAGGAAAAAAAAAATATTTATCATTATCAAGAGAAACATTTTGAAGTATTTGTCTTAAATTATGTAAGTTTTGTGTTCATTAACTAACTGGGAGGTAGGGCACCCACTCTTTAGCCATCGATGGAATGTAAATAGTTTATTTTCTGCAAGGTGTGTGTTTGTGTGTTTTGATTTCAATCGATTACGTTTTGTATTGTTATATTTCTATATTTGATATGTTAATAAATTCCATGTATTAATGATCTGAGTTTTATTTCCATGCTACAAAATTAATTGCTATGATTTTCGTGAATGATATTTGTTGGTTAAGTTTATGTTTTAGAATTTACTATATTTTTTGTATAGTTCCTATCACCTAAATAAATAAAAAATAGCTCATGTCACCAAGAAGTGATAGTTCTTGTTGCCAAAATTATTTTGATTGCAATAGGATTATTTCTATAGAGTGCACTTCATACATACTCTTCTCACTACTCGCAGCCCTTGTACAAATAGCCTTGATACCTTTCATGATCTTATGATCCCCAAATTGACACTTAGACTGAGTTGAATCTAGTTTATTCTTTACCCCAGTTTTGGCCTATCATTTTGGCGTTGTTTCCAAGGAAAGGTGTCAAAGTCCTGCTCGATTAGTGAGTTGAGTTAGGACCAATGTGTTAGGAAGAAAGCTCATGCAACTGTCGACCTTTCCTAAGTGAGTAATCCTAATTTGCGTTGTTTGAAATCATATAGATGCATTGTTATACTTTGTAGGTAAACCTTAGTAGATACAACCATTTATATATATTCACACTAGGTGTTGTGAATCAGTTGATAGAAAGAAGTAATTTTGAAGAAACAACACAAAAAACATAAAAAATGTTGCATTTTCAAGGTAGTTCAAACACACCAATTTTTATGCAAAAATTCTTCAAAAATGAAGAATCTAAAGGCCACAAAAGAGGGAAAATATGCTTGGCAGTGGGGGCTCTGCCCCTCGACCCCGCCTTGTATCACAACAAAGAGCATGCCCAGGGCATTGCACCGAGACCCCGCAAGGGGCGCTACCTCTTAACCCCATTGGGGGCTGCCACCCCTAGACCCCTACTTTCAAATTTAAAAACAAAAGAAGAAATTGGTGGGGAAATCGCACTAACATAAAGTGATGTTTTTATACCCCCTCTACCTAATGAATGCAACTTAGATAATATTGATCTTCCAATAATATTGGCACAAACATCTACAAATATTATTTCCATAGTTGAGCAAGAACAAATAATTGATGAATTTTTAGGACAATAGAATTTTGAAAATGATGATGTGACCACTTGTTGTTCTATTTGTTGCAAGGAAGAAGATAAGAGAACATGCCAATTCGTTTAAGAGGACATGGTGAAGGAGATCCAATTTATAAGTGAGCCTCACCAAAACAAAGGTGAAAGTGAACAAGTCTTCTTTGTAACTCAAGGACAACTTCACACATCAAATTAGGAAGATCAAGGTATTCTTAATGATTTTAAAATGTCTTATAATTCTATTGGATTTGAAAGGAAATATGTTTCTTCACAAAATGCTTCTCCACCTAACTTTTATGGTGGATGGGAACAATGTCTATCTTACCAAAAATGTTAAAATGAATGCTTGCAACAACCACAATAC
>VDFB02269613.1:0-16169 GCA_007258455.2 Sequoia sempervirens | reverse complement strand
AAATAGTGACCTATTTATAGGAAAGCAAATGAAAAATGAAGGGATAAGATTGAAAAAGCTAATCAATGGTCAAAAAGGAAAGAAGATGGAGGCATGGATCATGGATTCCCATCAAGGGTTGAGGATGCAAGATGATATTTAATTAAGGGCTCACATTCATCCAAACAAACACACTTTCAAAACTTGCACAAGAAGTCTTGTAAGTTAACTTGCATATGAAGTCTTGTCAGTTTGTTATAAGGAAGAATATTCCTTTTTTCAAATGAGTGAAGAAAGAGAATATTCTTTAGGATATTTTCATGGGTGAGGGAAATAGATATTTAGTTGATTAAAACCATATTTTAATGTGCAAAAGGGGAAGGAATATTTCATGGGAATATTCCTTTTGGAGGAATGTGCAAAAAGAGGAATATTCCCTTGGAATATTCCTTTGCAAGTGGGGAGATTAGGTTTATTAGTAATTTGATAATTAAATAAAGTTTCAATTATGCAAATTAGGGGATTTAGACAATTTTCATTAAATAAAATGATTTACTGAAAATGGGAAGGTGATATGACATTTAATTAAATAACTTAGGGTTATTTAATTAAATAAGAGGACTTTAGGAATTTGAATTAAATAACTTGATGTATTTAATTTAATAAGATGAAATGTTAGCATGAAAGGGGATGAATTAACCTAATTAGGTCAACTAGATTAATAGATGAAAATGAGGAAATTAATTAAATAGCTAGTCTAATTTAATCAATTAAGTGAAAAGAGGATGGGTTTTACAATGAAATAATGTTAGTTAGCTAATGTGATCCATTGAGACATTTTTAGGTGTCTACAATAGCACTTTACCTTAAGCAATGTGTGTCCTAGGTTTAGGGACTTGGGACCCATTCGCCCATGGGTGAATGGGTCCTCCCTTGACCTTAGGACCTAAATTTAAATTATGTTTTTGGCAGTATTTTAATGTTTTCAAATCCATAATTCAATATCATCTTGTGATATTTGAATTTTGGGAAATTCAGGATACATACCTATAAATACAAGGTTATTTTCTAAGTTTCACCTAGCAATTTGAAATGAGTAAAAGTATAGTTAAATTTGTGATCAAGGACAATCAAGAGTAGATTTATCAGATTTTTATTACAGCATTCAAGATCCAATTGTCATGTCAAAGTCTTCTTGCATCATGTATGTTTTTGGAGCTAACATTGTGATGTAGGTTTTCATGATCAAATCAAGCATTCAAAGCCCTATTTCAAGCAAGATACAAAGTTCAAGATTCACATCCATTGAAGCTATTTCATGCAAGTTGCAGAATTTCATTCAAGGATTTATCCAATGGTTTGTTGAGTAGTAACATTTCTTTGTTCATTCTTTTTTCCCTTTTTCATGCTTTTATTCCTTTCAAAGTTTGATTATCAAAATTGGGTTTGACCAAGGAAAACCCCCATTCACCAAAAACAAACAATTTTTCCCTTTCATGTTGTGTTTACAGATCTAGGTGAAAGAAAGCTTAAAGATCTCTTGAAGATCAAATTTGAAGAAGTTGATAAAGTTGCAAAAGTTGTCATAAAAGTTGTCATCTCACAAAAATTCTCCTACAAAAATTATTTTTGACATTCCAACACTACCACTTGGACAAATTGGAAGATTCAGATCTATATCAAAGGCTCCTGAAAGTTGTAGAAAAACCTTGATAGTGGACCCATTCGCCCCTGGGTGAATGAGTCCCAGTCAGCCTTCAGAAACTGGCATTTGGTGAAAGGTACACTTAGATATGCCCTTCTTTGATCTATAATTTGATTATGGTTTTTGTCAATATCGATTTTAATATTGTTGTTTCAAGTGTTAAATTTCATTTTAGTGTTAGTTTACTATTTTTGGTTTTTCTCCCACAAAGTGTTGTTTGACATTGACCCCCATCCTTCAATTGTAAAGAAATCTATAGATTCACACCTTGAGTTGACTCACCTAGGGGTTGTAAGTTAATTCTTTTTGTGGATCTCATTTCCTAATGAAATAGTGATAAATAGATCCCTCACCCCCACATATTTTCATTAATCCATTTTGGTGACCCAATTTTTCACCTTTTCATTTTGGTGAACCTGAATTTTGTGCATTGTATCTTTCTAATTTTGGAGTCCATTTTCAACCCTAGATCTAGATCTTGCATTAATTTGCATTGATTTGCATTTCATTTAGGGTTCTTAACTTGCGTCTCATTTAGGGCTTTAAGATTGCACTTTTGCATTCTTTAAAATTTGGAAAAACCAAAAAAATCAGTCATTTCACATAGTGTTTACATAGCATTGCATTATCATTCATTTACATTTGAAAATTGAATCAAAATTGCATATCAAATTAGGTCTCCTAGTTTGTCATTTAGCATTATTTTGCATTTACATTTAGACTTAATTTTACAGAAAATTCAAACTATAACCACCTGTCTTAGTCCAAAATCTAGAAACCATAAGAATCAACTCATAAAGCTATAAATTCATTTTTCAAAACCCTCAGCTAGAACCCATTCACCCATGGGAAAATGAGTCCCTGATTAGGGCTTTTCCCTTCATTTCTAGGCATCAAAATCTTTATTTTTGTATTATGTTTTGTTGTTTTTAGTTTGTTGTTACAATTTGCAGAAATTATGTTATCTCAAATTGATCATATTAGGCTTCATTTGATAAATTCAGTGCATTGTGTGAATTCAAAATTGCATTTACAAGACCTCATTTTTTAGGTTTTTGCATAGTATAATTACAAAATTATCTTGTTATCAATCTGAAAATATGAGAATTTCTTTTTCAATTCATTCTTTCATAATGGACATGTACATTGGTAACCTATGGAATTCTTTAACATCTTTAGTGGATGTTTCAAGTTGTGTTTTTGGCAATGATCCTAATGCAATAGAACCTGTTGGTTGTTTTTAAGGAACCAATCAGATCCCACCAAGTACCTATGAGCTTGCCAAGCTCAATTCTTGAATACTTGAGATACAATTGGCCAACAAATGAGTAGAAGCCAGAATGCTTCTTCTCCTACAAGTTGGGCTCTGTAAGACCTAGTAGGGTGTTCCCACAATGTGTTTCCTATAACCTTGCTACAAAATTACACTACACATTGTACAATTAACAGATACATTCTCATTCCAGTGCTAAATCAATGAGATCTTGAAAGAGACTTGTGATTTCTTTGAAAGATCACACTTCTAAAGCTGAGAATTCATACAACACCAACCACAACAAAAGGAAGATCGATTTAAAGATTATTTATGAATGTTGTTCTCAAATTGGATGACCCGAACCATGGGAAATGCATACAATACTTAAGATCAGTGCCATATCTCTGGGTCGAGAGTCAAGAACACAGCAAATTGAAATGTAAGGTGAATTTAATCCTAAACATCCTTGATCTACGTGAGATTTCTTTGTAATTCACCAATTAATACTTGGACTTTATCACTACTTATCAGATCTACTACACAAGTATACGAATTCATGATTTGGCCTAAGCATTTTAATTGATCCTTTGAATCATAGCCTAAATTAAAGCATACATCAAAGTGTGAGAAAATTGGATCAAATCTAAATAAAAATTCAAACACATGTTAATAAAACATTAAATCGAAAAAGCTGTAAAAGAAAAATGAAATACGCAAACCGTAACAGCAGCTTCTCGAAACCGTCTTATCCTCCTCTAACTTCAGCGTTTTGTTGCTTCGAAATGGCTCTCAGATCAACAGGTAGAGCTCAACAAAATGGCAGCATGAAGAACGAGATGAAATCTAAAAATGCATAATATGCAAAATGCAAGAAAGCTATGCTAGTATGAGAAATATTGCTATGCTATTAAAACTAATATGCATGCAAAGGCTGATGAAAATATGGCTATGTAAATGAGTATACGAAGTGTGCATATGTGAGCGATTATGCAAAGTGTATGTGGATGATTAACCAAGGCTTGGATTTGCACATGCTTTTATAGAGTTTTCAAACGAGTTTGATTGGCTGAATCGATCGACGGTCCGGATTAAGCTTGTTTCGAATGGATGGCGAGAGATTTTCGAAAGTGGACAGAAGAATGGAAGGTTTCCTTTCTCTTTATTGAGTTCGAAGGGAAAATTCCATTTTGAAGGATAAGATACGAATTTAGAAGGGCGAGTTAGCATGAGTTAGAATTTTGGGAAGGTGAGTTAATAATGAATTAGGATTAAATAAATTAAATTTATTTAATTAGGAGTGAAGATGGAAATGGAAACCCACATAATTAAATAATTCATATTTAATTATGTTTAAAAATGAAATTAGAGTGAGATGGAAAATATTAAATAACATATTTAATATTTTAAAATTCGAAAATGGGATGGAGAATATTCCATTATTTAAATATTCAAAATATTTAAACTTTGGAATAAAATGATAATTAAATATAAATAAATTATACAAATTTATTTAATTTAATTAAGCGGAGGGTAGAAATGTTAGTAATTAAATAAAATTATTTATTTAATTTAAGGTAGAAGAATTTGGAAGATGAACGATATAAATAAATAATTAAATTTATTTATATGTAGATGACATTAGAGGAATTAATTAAATAAATCATATTTAATTAATTAACAAGCTTAATCATGACCATTTTTAGACATATACATTTTGCCCCTCTTTGAAGTGATGTGTAAAACACATTGCTTCAAAGAAAATAAGATTTTGCCCCTGATATGCTTTCGATGTTGCTGCTGATGATGCCCCCTCGGGAGGTAAATCACGGATGATATGAAATCTGAAAATGTGATAAAGAAGATTGGATAATGATATTCTGCCGAAGAGACAGTGATTTAGCTCCCGATAAATGATGAAAAAGATGCCCCTGTTGATATGATGCCCCTTTTGATGGAAATGGTAAAATGATGATGATGAACTGATAACTTTGCTTCCCGAAAAGAGAAAAACAAAGAGTAAATGACTGATAAAGTGTTTGATAGATTTGCTTTCTGCGATAGAAAACAAATAGTAGATGAATGATTTCCTTTTTGATAAATTTGCTTTCTGCGATAGAAAACAAATAGTGATTGATGGTAGATCAGATTGATATGGTATCGAGCTAGATAAATTTGTGTATTGGTTTGCCTGATAGGATTGATTGGGTGATATGGGTCTGTGATATGATGCACTGGTATGAGTCACTGATATCGGTCACTGATATAGTTCACTTGATATGGGTTACTGATATGGGCCATTGATATGGGTCACTTGAGATGAGTCACTGATATTGGTCACTTTGATATGGGTTGCGATTGCATGCTGTGAGGCATTGATAGATAGAGAGATTTTGATTGAGTTTTTCAAAATCGAGGTGTGTTGGGACCACACAGAGATCTTGGGGCAGGAGATAAGACTTCCATCACAGAGGCCAACCCTATCAGGGGGCTCTGATATTTTTGATGTATCATTATTGATTCATTCACACATCTTGATGTCTATTATGTTTGGAGCATGTACGTTATTTTGGTCATATCTCATGTATCTCTTTGGAATTTTTAGCTTCATTGGACATTGGACATTTGTATTATTTTTGATGAGTAATGATATGCAGCGGCGATGATTTGTGATGATGTGATGTGCATTTATGATGTGATATGCATTTTTTTTCTATGTGTTATGGATTTTGATATGAATTTTAATGATTTGATGACTACCATGATTTGCAGGATGATTCGATATGATTTTTTTATGATGATGATGATGACTGATGATGTAGACTAATGATGTCATGCAGGTGGATGACTTATGAAAATGATATGAAAATGTATATATGGAGTATTTGTTTTTTGAATGTTCAAATGTAAGATGATAAAGGATGACAAATGAATTTGCAAAATGAAAAGATATGGAAAATGATAGGATGATTAACGATACGATATGAATGTAAATGTTCTATAATGATGATTAAGTGAAATGATAAAATGAAATGCAATGATAATGACATGTATGAAAATGATAAGTGATATGAAATGAACTGCATGGTAAGATATGATAACGAAAATGATAATGAATGAAATAATAGTGAATGTATAAAAGGAACATGAAATGAATATGAAAATGATAAAGTGTTAATGAGATGAAGATGATAGAGAAACTAAATGATATGCAAATGAATGATAAATGATAAATGATAATGCAGGTGAAAGGTGATGATGAAACAAATGTTCAAATGTCCTCCACAAGCAGTCCAAAGAGACATGACATCCATTGATGTGATTATTATCCTTTCAAAACTCGGGTGCAAATCCACTATGCAGGTATGTATAAATGATCTAAAATGAAATGCAACTAAATGAAACTGACCATTTTGTTGAGCTTGTTGGTATATTTTCTGGAATCATCATAGAGCACTTTTAAAATGTTGGAAGTATGTACAAGCATCAGAGGGGAAATTAGCACCAATGATGACCTGAGTACAACTTTCATGATTTTTGATATAGCAAGTGAACACAAGCATCTAGGTATAATTGAACCGAGATGACCTGAGCATTTCTTGCGTAAACAGACAAAGACTAACCACTATCTGATGCAAATTTGGAACTGTCATCAATGATAAATCATCACGTCTCGTGACATATTTGCAACCGATAAATGATTAACCTCCAGACAACAGACAAAGAAAAAATCATCCTCTTTCCTCGCCACTCTAGTTCAGTACATCATCGAGTGTGCTCCAGAGAAATGATATCGAAAATTAAACAACCATTATTCAAAAATGAAATACTGTGATTCCAAACATTATTCATATTAGAGATCATCCAGATATGAGTCATGATAAGGTACGCAACTGAAAGCTACTGCGATATGGATCAATGGTTGGATGTTTTGGTTTAATTTGGTTGTTTTGTTTTGGGTGATTGGCTTTGATGTCATTGTCTTACTGTTTGAAAGGTGATTGCCCCCAATATGCCCCACGTTTGCCCTAGGTATCGTCACAACTTGTTGAAGTGAATAATAATCAAGCCATGATAAGACATTATCGCTCAAGGCAAATGATGATAGCATGGTGCTGGTGTGACCCTAAGATGATGGAAAAGATGCATGAAATGAAGACTGAAAAGTTAAGTGCAGAACATGAACTAATAGATGGAGAGCTTCCAAATAGCGTCTGTTTGCCAGATTTTCACTATTTGTTTTTATTGCATTTTTCTTGTCAATAGGGCACTGTTTGCAGGTTTTCACCCTATGACATTTTAGGATTTATTTTTTTTTAATTTTTTTTTTTAATTTTTTTTTTTTTTTTAGGACTTTTCGTTTTGGATTTTGGGACTTTTGATTTTTGGATTTTTCAGGGCTTTTTCGATTTTTTTGGATTTTTTAGGACTTTTAAGTTTTTGGATTTTTCGTGATTTTTTTCTCGATTTTTGGATTTTTTCAGGACTTTTTCCGATAATAATAACCGCCTTAGACATAATACTTTTTTAGATGCATGCTGTTGATAGGCTCGTCAAACAGGTCCCCTTCTGGCGTTGATAGCTTGTAGGCTCCTGAACCATAGACGGCGATAACCACATAAGGACCTAGCCAATTTGGTTCAAACTTTCCTTTCTTCTCTCTGTCTTGTTGATTGCGTGGATTCTCTTTCAGAACAAGATCACCCACTTGAAAGGTACGTGGCTTTACTTTATGGTTGTAGCTACGAGACATCATTTGTTGATAGGCTTTCAAATGATCAGCAGCTCTTTGCCTCTTTTCGTCTAGAAGTTCCAGTTCTTGAAGGCGGGAAACTCTGTATTCATCATCTGTTGTGAGGCCTTTCAAGGATACTCTGAGTGAGGGAATCTCAACTTCTAAGGGCAATATAGCTTCTGCTCCATAAACAAGGGCGAATGGTGTTGCCCCTGTTGGTGTGCGGACACTGGTTCTGTAGGCCCATAAAGCAGGATTGAGTTGAACGTGCCAATCTTTCCCTGATGTATTCACAGTCTTTTTCAAGATTTTCAATATGGTTTTATTTGAGGCTTCTGCTTGGCCATTCCCTTGTGGATAGTATGGTGTTGAATATCTGTGTTGTATGTGGAATCTCTCACAAAGTTCATCAACATCCTGATTTTTGAATGGACGTCCATTATCTGTAATAATGGAGTTGGGAATGCCATACCGACAAATAATATAGTTAAGTATGAATGAGGATATTTGTTTGCCGGTAACTTTGGTAAGAGGGACTGCCTCAATCCACTTGGTGAAATACTCTGTTGCTGTGATGATAAATTTATGCCCATTTGATGAAGAAGGATGAATCTTGCCCACTAGATCTAACCCCCATTGAGAAAATGGCCAGGTTGGTGTAAATGGTTGAAGTTCTTGTGCAGGAGCATGAATGAGATTCCCATGAATCTGACATTTTGAACATGTTTTCACAAAAGTGAATGATTCCCTCTCCATTGTAGGCCAATAGTAACCCATTCTAATCAGTTTCTTAGATAAGGTCAGTCCACTCGAATGAGTACCACAGATGCCACCATGAACTTCTTGTAAAGCTTTATCAGATTCTTCGCGTTCAAGACATCGGAGTAAAGTACCATCAAGACCACGGCGATAAAGGGTATCAGCGATGAGGGTATAGCGAGCGGATTGGCGGATAAAGTTGCGTTTTTGGTTACGAGATAGATCAGGTGGTAAGATGTCGTCTTTGAGGTAGGCATAAATTTTTCCGTACCAAGGCGAATCGGATCCTACCAAATGACAAACGATTTGGCTTTCGGGTGTATCATAAGCAGGTGTAAATGATTGTTCCACCAGAAATTCATAACGATGTTGAGTTTCTGGGAGTTGTAACAATGATGCGATCGTAGCCATAGCATCAGCTGCTTTATTATCAAGCCTTGGAATTTGTGTAAATTTGATGTCCACAAAGTATTTCTTGAAGTCATCCACCATCTTTTTATAAGGTAGCAGTTTTTCATCTTTGGTTTGGTAGTCATTATTGATCTGACAAATGACCAATTGTGAGTCACCATATACCTGTAACTCTGTTATTCTCCATTCCAGTGCTATCTTGAGTCCAGTGATTAATGCCTCATATTCAGCTATGTTGTTGGTGCATGGGAACATTAGCCGATATGAACGAGGAATGGTGTGTCCTTGAGGGGTGACAAAAAGTATGCCTGCTCCCGATCCATGTTGAGTGAAAGAACCATCAAAGTATAATGACCATGGTTGTTTGGATTCTGCAGTGAAGACATCTGCATCTGGAAATTCAATGTGCAAGGGATGATCTGCTTGTAGTGGTGCTTCTGCTAATTGATCAGCTATAATTTGTCCTTTGATGGCCTTGCGGTCAACATAGTGTATGTCAAACTCACTTAGAATCATTACCCATTTCGCTAACCTTCCTGTCAATGAGGCCTTGCTCAACAAATACTTGAGTGGATCAATCTTCGAAACCAAATTGACCGTATGGGTCAGCATGTAATGCCGAAACTTTTGTGAAGCAAAGACTACTGCCAGACAAGCCTTCTCAATAGAAGTGTAGTTGAGCTCATGACTTGTTAATGTTCTACTGATGTAGTAGATTGCACGTTCCTTCCCGGTAGTGTCTTCTTGTGCTAGTAGTGCCCCCAGAGATGTTTCTGTTGCAGCAATGTATAAGATGAGTGATTTGTCTGGATCTGGTGATATGAGAACCGGTGGAGTCATTAGATATTCTTTAATTTTCTGAAAAGCCAATTCACATTTGTCATCCCACTTAAAAGGAACATTTTTATGCAGTAGATGTGTGAATGGTAAACTCTTGTCAGCCAATTGTGCGATGAACCTCCGTATAGATTGAAGTCATCCTTGTAGTGATCTTAGCTGACTGATGTTCTTTGGTGGGGGCATTTCCATAATTGCTTGAACTTTTGCTGGATCTACTTCAATTCCTTTTTCTGAAATAATGTACCCCAAGAGTTTTCCAGACTTGACCCCAAAAACACATTTCTTAGGGTTGAGGCGAACTTTGAATTTCTGTAATCTTGCAAATATTTTGGACAATACTTCAAGATGTCCTTCTCTGGTGTATGATTTTGCCAATATGTCATCCACATAATCTTCCATGAAGACATGCATCATGTCATGAAAGATGGTATTCATGGCTCTTTGGTAGGTAGCTCCAGCATTTTTCAGACCAAAAGGCATGACATTCCAACAATAAGTTCCCCATGGACATGTGAAGGCTGTTTTCTCTTGATCTTCGGGTGCAATCTTGATTTGGTTATATCCAGAAAAACCGTCCATTAATGAATACATGGCGTGGCCAGCTGTTAGATCAACTATGGTGTCGATATTTGGCAGTGGGAAATCATCCTTAGGACATGCTTTATTAAGATCTCTAAAATCTGTACATATTCTAACAGTTTTATCCGGTTTGGATACAGGTACAATATTGGAGATCCATTCTGCATAGTCGATTGGTCTGATGAAGCCCACATCAAGAAGTTTTCTCAGTTCCTCTTTAACTAATAATGCAACATGAGGGTGCATTTTTCTGAGTTTTTGCTTTACCGGCTTGACCCCTGGTTTGATAGACAAATGATGCATGATAAGATCAGGATCCAGACCAGGCATGTCAGCATAAGACCATGCGAAATTGACTTGGTTTGCTTTCAGGAATTCCATAAACTTTGGTATTTCTTTCTCTGTCATAGATGCGGCTAACTGCAAAATTCTTGGTTTGTCAGAAGTCTCGAGATCGACAGCATTTGTAGACTCAATCAGAATAGGCGATCGCTCATGGTAGTGCTCCGGGAGAGTGTCAAAATTCCCATCGTTTGGTGCCTCTAAGAGGTTTTCACCATCAGATACGCTCTTTATTTTATCTTTTATTTGATCTAATACTGCCAGATTCTGGTTTTCACCATTAGATCTTTCTTTTTTGTTTTTACTTTTGCAGCTAGGAGACTTGACACTCTCCTGATCAAAAACTCTATGTCGAAAATCACTGGTGGAACAATCATTTGCATCATCTGCGGAAAGGAAGTTTACAATAGCTTCATCACTTGGAAACATAGGTATATTGATAGGTTCAGATGAATCCCAATCAATGAGATCTGGATAAATCAAGGGTATAGGATCGTTAGGTTGTGTGAAATCGTCTATGGTTATGGTCATAACAGAGTGATCGGTAGGATCTGAGGTATGACGTGAGTCAATGATGATACTATCCTCATGATAATCTTGTTCATTTAGATCTAACTCAGTATCACTAGAATCATAGTTGATTTGTGGTTCAGATTCTTGTGGTTGGGACCCTGACCCTTCACCTTCAATTAGAGTTGGGGCATACTGGTGTATTACATCAACCTCTTTATCTCTCCAAAATTCATCATTGTAAATGGTGTCCCATTCATATTCAGCCGAGTCTGTGTCAAAATTGTTATCCACAAAATTCTGAACTGTTGTCAAGCATGCTTCTTGCGAATCTGAGCTTTCTTGCAATGCGAAGACAGCGCCATGTAGTTGTTTGGATGTGTTTTTTTTGGAGTGAGTATCATAACCTAATCCAGTTTTCTCTTTTGCAGCAAGTCCGTGAAGGTGAATAGGTTCAACTACTCCTTCCTTCCTTTTTCCGATAGGACCTTCATCATAGCCCATCTTCTGCATGATTGAGTACCCTTTTCCATATTTGTCCGTGGGTAATTTAACATTAGAGACTACTTCATCTTCACCTTTATAGAGCCAATTTAAAATTTCTATATCCTCAGGATGTTCCATGGGGAATTTTTCTTTGATGAATTGTCCATTAAATTTTATAATTGGCTCTATTGGTGTTTGCTTTGATGTTGATGCTGCTGATGTTTGATGTTCCTTGATAGATGGTTGTCCATGTGATCGAGGTGATGTAGGTAAATTGACAAGACAAAGGGAGTATTCTCCAACTCCATGATCCTTGAATTTCATCTTTTTGTCAAAGCTATTGGTCAATTGACTGATTTGTGTGTCAATCTTTAGAGAAGTACTAGTATGAGCTTCTCGATTATTAGGGACCAAAGTATCTTGACTGGCCTTTATGTTGGCACAAGTTTGAGTGTTGGAATTATCAGCAGGTATCGTGATTTCTTGTCCATCATAAGGAAACTTGAGACATTGATGGTAGGTTGATGGGACGGCTTGCATTTCATGGATCCAAGGACGACCCAACAAAATGTTATATGCCAGATCGTGATCCAGTACTTGACAAAAAGTATTCTTTATAACAGGGCCCACTCTGATTGGCAGCATGATTAGACCTTTGGATGCTCTTTCTTCATCATCATAAGCTTTTATGGTAATCTTTCTTCTGAAATCAATAGAGTCCTCAGAAAATCCTAAGGCTTTTACCAACTTCAAAGTACAGATGTTCAAACCAGCACCTCCATCTATTAGAACTCGTCTAATGCGAATTTTATGGACCATGACTTCTAAGTACAAAGAGGAGTTATGAGGATGGGTTATGGAAACGTCATCTTTATCAGAAAATGAAAGACAAGTGGGCGAGGACAAATGCCCTACCATGGCTTGAAATTGATTCACATCCAAATCAGTAGATACGTTGGTTTCAATAAGGGCTTTTTCAAGAATTTCTTTATGGGCCGGAGAAATCTTTAATAGTTCAAAAATAGAAATTTGAGCGGGGGTTTTTCGAAGTTGATTGACCAAATCATATTGATGTTGAGGTGGAGGTTCAATGGATCTCGAGGAGGCACCCTTTAAGACCACTTTGGCTTGCGCTCTTGTTGTTGCATTGACTTCTCGATATTCCACCTTTTGGTTGACTTTTATGACATTCACCCGCTCATCATCTGCATAGAGATGGTTGATGATATGGTCATCATTGATGTGATTCACCTTTTTTTTAGAAGACTCACCTTTTTGATAATTAGGTAAAGGATTGCGAAATGCTTGGTGGTCTGCATTGGTTTGTTGATTTCCTTCTACTGTGATGATGTCATTATCAATCAAGTCTTGAATGGCATTTTTCAAGGCTTGGCAGTTGTTGGTGCGGTGACCTTTACATCGATGATAATCACAATAGTATGCCTCATTCCATGATGGAGGCTTTATAGTGGGTTCATAATTTCGTTGAGGCGGTAAAGTAATAACATTTTTGGCCATCAACTCTTTGAATGCAGATTCTAGGGATTGACCCAATGGAGTGAAAGATCTTCTATTGGAGAAGAACGAAAATCTTTGTGGATTTGAATTTGAGGTGTTTCCTAAAGAATTGTGATTGTTATTGTTTCCTCGATAACCCTGGTTGTTGTTTGAAGTCCCTTGATGGGAAGTTGAATGCTGATTTGTATTGTTCCTCTGAGGAGGAGGATTATTTTCGTGATTTGCAATTGAGTTGACATTGTTGTTGCGAGTGTTTGGAGTGCTGAGGACAAAGGGCTTGGTTGAGGCATGATTTGCCTCAACAACACCATCATTCACCATATTTTTGTTGCGAGTCCAGAATTTAGATTTGTCCTGATTATTGTGATGGTTGGATGAGTTGGGATTTTCTTTGTCATGCTTTATTATCCCTCTTTTGACCAAAGCATTTTCAATGGTTAAGGCATCTTCAATCATTTTCTCAAAAGAAGAAGGGCAATGTAAGTTCAAATGATAGCTCATCTCTGAATTTAAACTGTTAATGAAAGTAACTATCTTTTCCTTTTCAGGAACAGGACGTGGATATCTGGCGAACATTCTTCTCCATCTTTGTAGAAACGTAATGAAGGATTCACCAGGTTTTTGTGCAACTTTGCAAAGATCTATCATGGTGATCGGGTGTTGTATGTTGTAAGCATATTGTGATATGAATAGGTTGATCAATTCTTCAAATGTCTTGACGGGAGGTGTAATCTTAGATAACCATTCCATAGAGTTAACTCCAAGGCTCCTAGGAAACAATCGCAACAAGTAAGTATCTTCGTGAGCGAATTTCAATGTCATGTTCCTGAAGTCTCTAACGTGATCAATTGGATCCGTTTTCCCATTATAGCGATCAAATTTTGGTATTTCACAATGCTGGGGAAAAGGAATCATGTTTAGACTTCGGTCAAAAGGATAAGGACAAATGTCCTCGAGAGTGTATTTCTTCGTGGTTGTTCCCCCTTGTAATTCTTTAACTTGTCCTTGAAGTGCCTTGATTTGCTAGGTCAAAGCACTAAGATTAGAAGGGGTGTCTCTTCAGGTTTGTTTTTCAAATTTTCAGTATTAAAGTCATGAGGTAACTTAGCCCCTTGTTCGGCTAGATAGCGAAAATATTTTTCCTTGTCTCGCTGCAAGATCTTTTCAATGGCTTTATGGAATTTTGGATCTTGCTCAGCCTCTCTAAGATGTTCCTCATCTTGTTCCTCATCACTATCTATCTGTGTTCTGTTCATGTCTTTGTATTGATGGAACGCATTTTCTTCTCTGTTATCTGTATCTTTGTCAAAAAGTGGATTACGATTCATGATGTAAAGAGAATTGCTACTTTCACCCTCCTCTTGAATGTTTTGAGTATGTCCTTCTTGTTGAATTTTGTCCTTCAATTTATTGAATTGGGATCTTGTGAAGATAGGCCAATGATTTTGAAAAATTCTTCTAGACTTAGATCACGATTTTGACAAGTGCGATGATAATGATCCGATAAGATGTAGAATCTTATGATATGATCAAGGATGCTCCTAATTTATTGATTGTGGCTTCCAATTGATGAAGGATTTCTGAATCCTGTTGGGGAAGTTGAACCAAAAATAAGAAAGTTGCTTGAGAGATGCACTCTTAAAGTTTTGATCTTTGTTTTTGAAGAAAGGTTCCAAAATTAATGAAGGATTTGATTAGGATGTGAAGGATACTCTATGGAAGGTTGTGGTATGTTGTCAAATTCAAGAGGTTGGTTATGATTATGCTGTTGTGATAAAGCTCTTCTTTGATAATAAGCTCGAGAATCTAAGGGATTTACAGCATAGTCATCAGTGAATCCTCTAACAAAATCCTGATATCTGTGAAGAAATCCTCGATAGTGAAGCAAGACTTGTCGACTTTTGTATAAGAATTTCCTCTTTTGCAGTGTTTTCTTGTATCCTAAGGGTTTCTTAGGTTTCTTGACTCTCTTGGAAACTGATTTCTTGGGAAACTTTGTTGACTTCCAATCCCTAAGCATGGAGAAAGGTATTTGGAAATGTTTTTGAAGCAATGATATGACAAAAACTCTTAAGTGGCTTTCAGTTGTTGTTCTTCATGTTTCTTTTGAATGATCTCTTTATCTAAATTAATGTAATGGAAGACACAACAAACATTTTTGAAAACAATTGTTCCTTAAAGCACTATACTAACATGAAGTGTTTGATCAAAAAATGTTTTTCATCAAATGTTTTCACAGGTTTCTGCACATGAAAGACAGTTCAGACAGACTCACTCTTAAGTGCTCAAGTAGGTCATTCTAGTAATCAACAGCCCACATCTTAGAACTGCGTCGACTCACACAGCCGTGTCACCCCCGAAGGGGCGCCCGTGTTTTTGTCTTTTCCAGGCGCGTACTCAGAGTTACGGAAGTGGATACCGGGTCCCCTGAGCAAACGGTCCTTGGCAGTTATATGGTGAGTATCTTGGGGGCAGATTCTTCCCTCCCCTTGCACTGTGATTATCAGAATGTTTGGCAACTGACTCGGTTGGCCACTACACTAGGTTCGTAGTAAGGATTTCCGTTCGGTGCGGCAATAATAAACTCCCTCAGGAGACCTCCCAACCTTTAGAACAAAGGCTTTGGGGATGGTTATCTTGCACACTACCGGCAAAAGAGGGTTTCCCCAAATTCGCTTTAAATTTTATAGTGGGGCAGAATGGCCTGGCTTTGGCTTGAACCCACTTGAGTCGTTCCCGTAGGGTGAGTACTTTTTCCCACTATGGCAGGCTCTCTAAAGGATGTAATTGAAAAGAAAAATAACATTGCATGAATTTAAAAGGCAAGTCTGGTATTCTGATCACCCAGTTAAGGGGAGAGCATAGACCTATTGCCACAATCACAGCAAGCAAATGTTCTTTTTAAAACCCAAATAATGATGAGCTAATCTAGGTGAAGATATTGCTTCACCAAAAACAGATTGTTCAATTTTAACTGCAAGATTCAAATGTTTGGTGACTATCCTAGATTGCTTCTTTTTATCCAGATGTGACTACCCTAGGATTGCTTCATT
>VDFB02269612.1:0-60321 GCA_007258455.2 Sequoia sempervirens | reverse complement strand
CTAATTTGTAGATGGGTTAAATGATATGTGGACACCAAGAGGACGGAAAACTTGAGCAAAGATCCTTATTTAACAAATATGGGAGGGAAATGACCAATGATTCCATGCCATATTTGCAAAATCCTGCTTGAAGTACTTCATAGTCAATTGCTTTGCTAGTGCCTTGTTTCTAAATAACTCTCCTAATGTCTTCCATTTAAAATGAATAACAAGATAATACGGGGAGGAGACTTGTATAGCAAGTTATCTTAGAAGGCTGGAACATCACAAAGTATATTGGCATGCAAGACTTGTGTATGGAGGTTGATATCTAAGGAGTAGTTTTTCAAAAGAAGGGTATGCCAAAATGTTAGTGTTTGTAGCGGCGGGAGGTATTTCCCTAAGGAAAATTAATCAAAGGCAAGTCGGCCTATCATTTTTTAAAACAAAATATTATATTAGCTAGGTCGGCTCAAGAGGAGAGCTCGCCTGGCCTTGTATATAAAGGAGAATGTGTCTCCACATTAAGCAAGCAATTCATTCCATTCCAAATTCAAATTCCTTCAGCAGCAGGTTCGCTTTCAAGAGCAGCAGATTCACTTCAAAGAGAAGAGTTAATATTTTGTGTATTCAAGGAAATCGCACTATCTTCAAGTGCAGATCCATCATATGAGATTCAGCCTTTCTAGGGCCTAATTTTGAGTGCTATTTCTGCACTTCTATTTCTGATTTATAAGTGAATAAATTGTTGGGTTTTTCTCCCTTGAGTAGGAGGGTTTTCCCAAGATAAAATTTTGTGTTCATTGTGCTTTGTGTTGTATGTTCTGCTTATTTGCATTTCTGATCTGACAATTAACATGGTATCAGAGCGGGTTTAGGAAAGATCTAATCAGATTTGACTAAGCATTTTTTCATTGCAAACATTTTCCCTAGCAAGGTCCACCAAGGCTGCGATTTGTGATTAGACTTATTTTCCAGCATCTCTGAATACATGAAGGTGTTAAAGAAGCAAGCTTGCTCCGCACAGAAACTCTGCGTTTGAAGTTTATCTTCCGATTTATAAAAAAAAAATTATTTTGGAGATTGTGGCCTCATTTTATCGAAGGCTTGTTGTTGTTCATCGGAATCAAAGAATCTATGTATCTTAAGCTTTATATTTTGCAGTCTGGAGGTTGTCCACATCAAGGGTTTGATTTTATTTAGGGTTTCGTTTATGTCTTTCCGAATCAAAGAAGTGTTGTCTGCAAGTTTAGGGCTATTAGTTTGAAGCTATACCGATTTTTGAATTTAAAGTGTGGAGATTGTCTACATGAAGGAATTGAAGGACCTGGTTTGGGCTTCTTTGGAATCGAAGAAGCTCCACAATTGAAGCTAATCAGTTTTCAGTTTGGAGATTGTCTACATCAAGGCATTGAAGGGCCTGGTGTTGATTAGAGTTTCATTTCAGACCTTTGGGTCAAAGAAGTGTCCTTCGTGGTACTTTAAGGGATATTTATTGTGGTTTATTTGCCATTTATATGCACAGGTTCCGATTTCACATGTCATGGAACGTGTTCAGATTTTGCACAGCCCTGAGAGGCCTTGGCTCTATCATGATTCTTGTGGTCTTGGGGATCGTTGGATCAACATATTACGCAATTGTGGTAGCAAATTATGGGCCGGATTTGCTAAAAGGAGGAGTTAAAGCCTTACAATCATTTGTCGTATTGGTTCTCTTCCATTTATTGTTAGAGATGCTATTGCGGAGTTACTTTGCGGTGGTTTTTACCAATCCGGGGAGTGTGCCATCAAGTTGGAAACTGGTGGCAGATGAAGAGAGTGGGGAGACTGTACCATTGACCTGTTTTGTGCTTGGTATACCTAGACAGACATTTCAACAAATATCAAGCATAAACGCTTCTTCAAATTCAAGACTTCGGTATTGCAGATCTAAAAATCAGATATTTGGAGGAGAAATCTATAGCAGAAACACAGGGTACATCATTGGGCGAAGATGATGGTTGTCGGGAGGAGAAAAAATGGCTGCAACTGAATCAACAAAGATAAGTTCTATTATGTATCATTCCTTTAATTGTTCTATATAATGATATTTGTTAGATGACTACATGCTTCATTTGTATTGGGGTAGTTTGATTTTATGAACTATTGTTAATCTCTTTAAAATGCAGGATGGATCAAGGAGCAAAAGGATGATGGATTAATTATCAGAGATTGCATAAGGATTTCAGGGGCGGAAAGGACGGTAGATTGGTGTTTTGATGCCAATGATGGTTTAAGCATTTGAGGGAGAGTAGAAAGATGGCAGAAAGCAATACCAGAAGAAACAAGCTGGATAAGACAAGGCTAGTCCGGTCAAGGTGTCATCGCATGGGAGCTTAGTAGTTGTCGGGAATTTGTATCGCACCTTTATAAGAAGAAATCAACTCATGAACAGGAGGCATGTAGAGCTATAATTCTCCATCGTGGCACTACTCCTACGCTTCATAGTCATTGTTAAAACTGCGTTGGGTTATTTCTAGCAAGACTGATGTAGGCGAAGTGTGGGCAGAATAATAAACAATGAATACAAAGGGTGATGTGGGTTATATTTTCCAGCCGTCATTTGATCTACGGAGCATACAAGTGAAGACTAATTGCATATATCGGTTCATTTTGAGCGCTGCCTTCCTATGATGAAATAATCACATGAGTGAATTAAGCTACCGTGGAGGGTCTTGGAACTAACTTTGCAGTCAATGCCAAGTGGACAAAAGAAAAGGTACTCAAATTCAGATAAGACAAGGTTAGTGATGAAGACAAATTGATGCCAGGTGTATTCATCATTGAATCGGTCATTTATAAGGCATCAAATATTATTCTTGTGATGACAGCATTTTTTTGAAGGCTCTTTCATAGGGTTGCGATAAATAAGGTGTCTAATTTTATTGTAGCCACGCCACTGTTAGCATCGTGTCATGCATCAGTTCCTTTTGCAGTGAGGGACGATTATAGCTAGGTGATTAAAAAAAAAAGACTTTATACCAGTGTAGCATCTATGTTATCAATAATTGGATGATATCTTGGGAAGTCGATAGATCTTATCATTCACCGCTAGAGACAAATTAAGAATGAAGAATAGTTGATTTGGCGGCGATATTCTCCACAGCGTTCTCTTATTCTGGAAGAATCAGTTTGTATCATTCAGGCGGTCTCAAGAATCGAGCTGGGTATTAAGGAGAGCTTTCGTCGCACCAACTTGAAGACCATTCGTCGATCCTAGGTAGATTTTCCAGTGATCGAATTCCAAATACTGCCAATATATTTCTAATGGTATTTTGTATCGAACTCATCCACTGGTGAATGCGATTCATTCCAGTTATATCGCTCAAATTAAGTGTTTGAGATCTTGCATTATTGTGTTATGGTTGTTTCTTGGTGCGGGTTCTTCAGGCATTGGATCATTGATTGCATCGGAACTTCCGAGTCTCTGTTCATTCCAAAGAGCATGCGTTCAGTTGTTTATTTCTACATTTGGGCAAAGTGTGTTTTTTGAATCAAATTTTGGGTGAATATATTGTGTTGTTCGAGAGGCATTTTATTTCATTTCCTGAGCAGGAATCAATAGTTTTGTCACTACAACTCAAGATCTTTATGCCATTTCTCACAGTGGGCAAGACAATAAACTTGAAAAGCCATTTGCTATTGGAAGTATTGGACTTGGATTTGTTTCTGAAGAAAACATTGCGATGTTTAATCTTCATCCTGGCTTGAGGATCAGCTTTGGTGGCAGAGACATATTGAAACAACTGGTTGAATAGTTTGAAAATATTGCATCGTTGAATGCCTTGCTTGAAATAAGCCGAGATGTCTCCTTTGAAGAGGAGGTAGCCTTCAGGTGTCCTAAAGGATATTACATAGGAGATGTAAAGGATATGGATTCATCCCTCCACTACACTCCTGCCATTCAGAGGGAGTTAGATTCCAAGAATTCAAGGCACGAGTTGACATCATGTCCAGGAAGACGATTAAGGTTCTGAAATCAGGATTAAAATATGGCAGGGTCAGAAACAGTGCTGAGGAAAGCAATCCAGCTCCAGAGGGAGTCATAGCATCATTAAAATTTGTTGTAATGTATATTTCTCTAAGACGAAGAAATATGAGGTGAAAGCCCTTGTAGCGTATATTTCTCTAAGACGGAGAAATATGAGGTGAAAGCCCTTGTAGCGTATATTTCTCTGAGATGGACAAATATGAGGTGAAAGCCCTTGTAGTGTATATTTCTCTGAGATGGAGAAATATGAGGTGAAAGCCCTTGTAGTGTATATTTCTCTAAGACTGAGAAATATGAGGTGAAAGCCCTTGTACAAGATCACATCTTTGAGACTGAGCTGTGTTTTCCACAATTGGGTGCAGCCATTGTGGATGTCATGTTGAGAGACTCCACGAAAAGGATATTTGAAAATACCTCCCTAGCGAAAAGGGAGTGTTAGTGTTTGTAGCGGCCGGAGGTATTTGTTGGATCTCAGTTGTGTTTATGGTTTGTCCTTGATGACAAAATCACTTTCAGTTGGTTCTCTTTGATGATCTGTCTCAGTTTGGATCCTTATGCTTTATTATGGCACTTCTTTGATGACATTGGCATTGGTTTACATTCAGATGGCTTCAGTTGGTTTTGATATTCTGCACTTATTCATGGACAACCTTATGTGTCTTCTCAGTTGATTTAGTTTGTTGTGTACTGATGCCTCGAGTTCCATGTGCAGACAGGTGGCATTCACTGGATTACATTTTCAGGTGTTTGTGTGGTTCAGTTCAAGCTTACTTGCTTCATTGGCAAATTCAGTCATTGTCATATGTTAGCACTATCCGGATTCATTGGTATGACCTCCTTTCATGAGTTATTTCACCTATGTGATGCATCTTATTGGTATATTCATAGTGCTTAAGCTTAATCCATTATGCTTTTACTCAGCATTATTAAGCGCATTTGATACAGTGATCAATTCTTGATTGATGCTATAACATGTATCACTTTGATCACTTATGTTTTGGTGGTTAGTTTGACTTAGCACTTTTTATAGCACGTTTATAGTGCTATCGGGCTTTTATTTTAAAAGTGCATTGCTGTTGCACTTTATGCCAACATCATTCAAAGTATTTTCGGGCTCATTCCTTTGTGTTTTTATCGATGTATGCTACACACATTCCTTTTTTCTGTAGCAAATGATTTAATCCACGTGTATGTGAGTTGGCAGCGAAAGATTTTATGATATTCAGTTTCTCTTGGTCAGCGACATGGTGTGTTGCCATGTTGACTTGGACAGTTCACATGGCCTTGTTTTGGCACTCATTTAACGCATCATTGTGCTGGGAATACATGGATTCCAAAATGATTATGATATAATTTGTGGACTTCAAAGTTTATTGGTTTTGGCATAATATTCGATTATCTTGAGAAAGGGATGTTTTGGTCGAAGTTTTGTTTGTTCTTAGGGTTTAGAACCCTAGCCGCCACCATGAGAATGGTCTCCTCTCTTCTACAAATCTGTTCTCAGCCTTCTCTGTCACTCTTTGTAACTGAAATCTGCTCAAAAGACATGATTGGCTCTTGGTTTACCGTTACGCTTTGGCTAGAAGATCGACAGAAGTTAAAAGAATTTGTGGGAGCTGCATTTTGGCTGGTATTTATGTCTTTGAGTGCTGCACATACAGGTATCTTTATTTGGTGTTTTCTTTTTGCAAATGGCAGTCCTTGGGCGTTATTTTATTGGAAATCTCTTTATGGCTAGAGACGTTTTTCTTTGCATGATCAGTTTTTTTTTTTGCAAAAGACATCAATGATTATTGTGTTCATTATCTGAAATGAAACAGTTACAAGGCAGAATATTCTTTGAGCATTGAGAGTTTATGATTTTCTGTTTTGGGCAGTCGTGGTTTTGATGAAAATGTATCAGATGCAATTTTGAGATCTCTTCTTCATCGCAGAATTTAATGCTTTCAGCATTTGGGTATTCAGAAATATATGATTGATCATTTGGGTATTCCAAAAATTGTTTCTATTGATGATTACTGCATCTGTTTAGGGTTTTGTAATTATAAGTGCAGATTTGAAGAAGCTTTGTGACTTATTCTTGTCAAAGCATTTATAAACCAGTCAAAGTTTATTTACAGCCTGCTGTTCATGGCGTTACACTTGCAGACATCTACTTTTCTGACACATATTCTTAAAACGGCAAGAGAGTTTCAGTTTCCTCTGAATAACGCATCCTCGAAGACCTTCTTTTGAAAGACATATTGAAAATATTGTATAAAAACCAGTGTCGAAAACACTGTAAAAACGCTAGATATAATTCTGAGATTATCATTCCTTGGCTGTATGAAAATGTATGAATAAACTCTACAATAAAAATCTGAATAACAAGAGGCAGAGATATTGTAAATTTCTTCTCTATATAGTATTTTAAGGATTCAATTATTGAATCCTTAGGGTATTTTGTAGACGAGAAAACAAAGAAATATGTGCTTAACTTAAAACAAGGAAATCCTCTGAGTTATTATTATTGTTCAAAACATAATTTGAGGGGTTGGTACTCCTTGAGATGGATGTCTCAAAACAAGGGGTTGGTGCTCCTTGAGTGGGTGCTCTAAAATTGGCCTATAAGGCATTGTGAACAGTTGATTAATTAAGCCTGCAAGGCATTTCGAGAGTGGTTTTTATACCCCAGGAGGGTTTTCCACTCGGCAAAATCTTGTGTCTCTTTATTCTTCTGAGTTCTCACTGCTTTACTGTGTTGTTGTTGTTTCAGTTCACTGTTGGGTTATTACTTTTCTCAATTCTGTTTATGAATGATTACATTCAACTCATGAATGCATTAATCAGAGTAATATTGAGATCAAATCTAAGCTATGTTTTTGAATTTTTGAAAATTGGTCAAATCTGTTAAGACACTGATTCACCCCCCCCTCTCAGTGTCATTTTAACTCCAACAGTATTTCCCTAAGGAAAATTAATCAAAGGCAAGTCGGCCTATCATTTTTTAAAAGAAAATATTATATTAGCTAGGTCGGCTCAAGAGGAGAGCTCGCCTGGCCTTGTATATAAAGGAGAATGTGTCTCCACATTAAGCAAGCAATTCATTCCATTCCAAATTCAAATTCCTTCAGCAGCAGGTTCACTTTCAAGAGCAGCAGATTCGCTTCAAGGAGAAGAGTTAATATTTTGTGTATTCAAGGAAATCGCACTATCTTCAAGTGCAGATCCATTGTATGAGATTCGGCCTTTCTAGGGCCTAATTTTGAGTGCTATTTCTGCACTTCTATTTCTGATTTATAAGTGAATAAATTGCTGGGTTTTTCTCCCTCGAGTAGGAGGGTTTTCCCAAGATAAAATTCTGTGTTCATTGTTCTTTGTGTTGTATTTTCTGCTTATTTGTATTTCTGATCTGAAAATTAACACAAAAGACCATAAGAAGCGTGTGCACTTATATGGAGAGTGATTGGGTGTATTTCTTCCCTCTCCTCTCTAATGGTGTCTCTTCCTTTACATGATTTAATGCTATTTATATATTCTAGCTTTATGACTCTTTCATGCCATGAATATAGTAGAATGAATAGATTTTAGGTTTCCATTTATCTTGCATATAATATCATGTCTTTTTGGAGGCAATACCCTACAAGGTGTTTGTACCTAATATTTACAACACTTGAATTTTAATAAAAATATCCATTTATTAAAATTCTACAAATCATATCACATTGAAGGCAAATAATTTTAATCTGTAGTGACCTTTTAAATAAATGTAATACATTTCCTCCCCTGAAAATCAGGACAGTATGGAGCATGCAAATTAATGTGAGGCCTACTGCTCTTCCTTAATATATACAACAATGAGCATGTGCAACAATGGTGGATAACATGCTCTTAAAATCTCATCCATTGCATCTCTTGAAAAATAAATGGTTGTGCATTGACCTTACTTTTAGGGTGAACTACAAATATGAGGATCCTACTCATTTTAAGGGGATCTATGAAGAAGACTAGCCACATTCTTGGCATTTCTTTCCAAATTTTGGCCCTAGTTCTCTTGCAAGCATCGAATGGAGGCGCTGTAGTCCCCACATGTCCTCATTCCTAGTTGAAAAAGGCCCCTTACCTATGGGTTGCATGTTTTGAATTTTTTTACAAAGTTTCTTGATCTCTATTCTAACATGTTGCTTCCTTCACTTTTTATGCATCTCTCTAAAACATTACCTCCTATGCCTTTTCCCAATGAATGTTAGTGTAGGCTAGCAATAGAAAAGATTAGACACAAGCCAACCTTCTCTAGACATCACTTGAGTGGTGACGTTGGCCTAAGCTTCCCTTTTTTGTAGCCCAAATTATTTTTGAACCTCAACAACTTCAAGCACACTTGGTGGGACTTCAGCCTTGAAGCTCCCACAAATTTATTTGCTAGAACTTTGTTTTTTAAGGAGCCCTTCAAAACAATTCTTCATTTTTAGGAAATTGGTTGGAAAACTTGAAAAATGTTTTTTCAAGCAAAGGATTCATGTGTTGCTTTTTATTGAAGAAATCACAACTATCTACTCTTTGACGCACCCTTTTTCACCTAGCGACTCCATGCTACTAAAAAGGGAAAATTCAAGGAAGCGGCCTTGCCTTGTTTTCAAAGTTTTATGCAAGTCTACATATCATAGCAATGATTGATTTTCATCTAGATGTTTGTTCTTGTTGTACCCACATACAATAGCCTCATACACAATATCAATGCCCCCATGTTTGCCAAATGGAGTTTTGTAGGTTGTTGTCATGTCCCCCGAAATTACCTAAATATGAAATATTAATAAATAAATAAAATGAATATCTGAACGAATATCAAAAGATATAAATATTGACAATAATATATTAAAATAAGAAATATATAAGATCTATTAATATAAAACTACAAAATAATATTAAAATTACAAATATTATAATATTATATTAAATATGAATAATTACAATTTAAGATAACATACAATAATACATAAATAATATGATATATTATAATAATAAATGATATCTTAATCATAGAAGAGAAATAAAACAATATAAATTATAAAATGTAAAATCGATGACAAAAGGGCGGAACATTCACAGCAATACATGAGGGATTAGCCAATTAGGCGTTTCTTGGAACCGACGCATCCTTCCAAAGTGATACAAGGCATAAAAGACACGCCCCCTGATCAAGGCAAAAGAGGGAAATATCTTAGCGTATATATGGAGGAAGTTATAAAAAGTAGGAGGGGATTATCATAGGGGAAATACAACACAATATGCATTGAGACCGTTCTTCTGGAGAAATCAAAGAATAGAATGAACCATAGAATCCGTTCCCAAAGGGATGAAGGAAGAAGCATCATCGCGGGTAGAACAAGGATGAGAGAGAAAGCCACCGCAATTCACAAACACCCAATACTAGGTGGCATAACCATCGGGTAATTCTCCAAGCAGCGATTAGTAGAAAAGATTAAAGCAGAGTATACAATCAAAATCGAAGTTGGAGGCAAATAAAGAATAGATTATGTTCTGACATGAAGGATATTCTTTGGATCTCAGCCAAGAGCAGAGCAAGATACATTTGCATCATATCGGGCCGCTTATTTGGAAGTTGTCGATGTTCTTGCAGCGTCAGGCTGCATCTTCTAGACCCGCGTATGGAGATAATTCAAATGGAGCCTCAACGGCTATTTGAATTATATACACTCTTTCTCCTGGGCCGACTTGAAGCAAGTGAAGAGACACGTCTTTTAATATTAATTATTTGTGATGAGGCCGACCTCTTATCCTTTAGCGCAATTTTCTAGAAGGATGCGAATTCTTGAAAAGTCATGCTTATCTCTTGTGGCCGACTTGTTTCATGAAGGGTCACGTCCCTCTCTCTACATTGTATAAATATCCTTTCATGTCTCATTGTTTAGCATTCGATTATTCACTTCTTTATAAGTCGTCATATTTATAAGTCGTCACATATTCATAGAGGAAATTCTATAGAGGAGCAGGTTGAAGAATTGTATAAGGCTGAGTCTCATTGCTGTGTATCTACATCAGGTTGTAGTGTCTCTTGTTAGCCTTCATATCGGCCTTTGTAAAGGAGACTCTTGAATTTACATTTCAATATAAAAGTGATATATTGTTGTTGGGTTTTTCTCCCTCAAGAGGAGGGTTTTCCCAGGGTATCTGTTGTGTTATTGTGTCTGATTTTGAATTAATTTTTGTACATTTAAATCTGATCATTAAATTTAACATGGTATTAGAGCAGGTTTGAGGAGATCGTGATCAGATTTGTTTATACAGCAATATCCTATTCTCTTCTTTATAATTCTTGTCTATCTCCACTCTTGTCAAGATGGTGAACCGTTTGAAGATTGAGGACAGACTCGAAGGAGCATCAAACTTCACCTCATGGAGATTTAGGATCATGCTTACCTTGCGTGAAAATGACTTGGGTGAGTTTGTGGAGTCCAGTGTTCCTGAACCTGAGGAAGAAGAAGAGAAGTTGCAGTGGGTGAAGAAAGTTATCAAGGCAATGAAAATGTTGGTTGAATCCATCAAGGATCATATCGTTCCTATTGTCTCTAAATTGAAGACGGCAAGAGACATGTTTAAGACATTGGAAGAAATGTACGAAATCAACAATACCAGCTGGGCACTTGCACTAAAGCAACAACTACACCATGTGAAGATGGCGAAGGGAGAATCTGTGATTGCATATTTCATGAGGATTTCAGATTTGAGAGATCAGCTCTCAACAATTGGGCATATGGTTGATGACAAAGACCTGACTATGCTTGATGGTCTTCCCTTATCTTGGGAATCCTACATTCAGGGAATCAGTGCAAGATCAAAATTGCCTAAGTTTGATCGTCTAAGGTCTGATTGCATTCAAGAAGAATCAAGGTTGGTGGCAAGAGGCGTTGGTCAAAGTTCAAAGAATGAAGACATTCATGTTCTCGCCTCCCATGCTTCAAAGAAGAAAGGAAAAGATGGAAGGAAAGGATTCTTCAAGAGGAATCAAGATAAGGGAATGATGATGCACCTGCCTCCAAGAAGAAGAGAGACATGTTCAAGATTCAATGCTTTAGGTGTGATAAGTTTGGCCACTTTGCTAAGCATTGTCCAACTAGACCTAAGCAACAAGCCACCGTTGGAGATGTTGATGATGCCTCTCCGCAGAAGGATTCATGTGAGTACTTGTTCTATTCAGCTCTATCAAGCAATGTACCTACAGATACCAACACTTGGCTGATCGACAGTGGTGCTTATCGGCACATCACGGGATTTAAGGAGCACTTATCAAGTTTGGTGGAGAAAGAGTTTTCCAAACAAGTTATTATTGGAGATGATGTTGGCTATTCTGTAAAAGGAATTGGGACCTCTACTCTTCATTTGGATTCCAGCATTACACTTCAGTTGAGAGATGTTCTGTATGTCCTAGGAATCAAGCGCAATCTTATTTCTATTTCAGCTCTAGAAGATGAAGGATATCAAGTTGCCTTCTCCAAAGGCAAAGTTCTTGTGTGGATGGGGAATTCCAGTTTCAAGGAAGCTCAAGTAATTGGTGTTAGATATGAAAGCCTCTATAGGCTATGTACGCATCCTCTACAAGCATTATTTCATGATTCTTCAAGCCTATGTGATTTGTGGCATCGAAGATTGGCGCACCTCCACTTCCGAGCCTTACCTATCATGGAGAAGATGGTCACGGGACTTCCCAAGTTCAATCAAGAGCATGAAGGAAATTGCAAGGGATGTGCTATGGGTCCCGAAGCTGGAAACCCTAATTGGTCTTGCATGCGTATCAAACAACCTCTGTTGTCCTCATTTTTGTTGCATTGCGATCAGTTTGTGATTCTGAAGTGCTAGGGGGCAGCTGCCGGAATGCATCTGCTAAAAATAGCAAGTTGCTGAATAAGTGATTATCTTGCTTTGCATGTAATATCATCGCGAAGCTCTCGAAAAACCCACAAGGAATATGCAGACATGCAAAGAAAACCCTAACATGCAAACCCTGAAAATAGCCTCTGAAGGCTGAACTCTGAAAGTCGTTATCTCAATTTGCATGTTACACCATCGCGAAGGTCTCTGAAAACCCAGAAGGAATCTCCAAACATGCATCGGAAAACTCTGCATATAACCCCTGAAATTTGCTCTGGAAGCTGAACTACTAAAAATAGTAAGTCGTCTGTTTCAGCTCAAATTTTGCAAGTGAGCAACTTGATGTATTCTGGATATGGTGTGACTGTTGAAACTTCAAGAAAGCCGACGGAATGCCTGGAATTACACACTTACTAAAAATAGTAAGTTGTTAGAACCTGATGAAATTTCAATGGAAATCTGCTAGAAGTACACTGACCTCAATGTTAATCCCTGTTTTCAATATATTCACTTTGTTCGACCTTGGACTGACCAGAAAGATGGAAACCCTAATTCTCAGACTTGGCCAAATTTCACATTTAAATCCACTGACGGACACATCCCCGGAAAGCAGGCAGCAGAAAAGACAGAGAGAGAGAGAGAGGGAGAGACAAAACCAAAGCCAAAAGACGAGGAACCAAGCAAAAATTAGGGGGGTCCCCATTTGAATGGGGTGATGTGTGAAAAGGTCACAACATCTGGCATCCCCACGGGAAAGTGTTGATAAACACTTTAAGAATTGAACCTTGATTAGATCTTCCTCAAACCATCATACGAAAAGGACACTTACTCAGAAGGGGAGAAAAATCCAACATTGGATCAAAACATTTTCATCCAAGACCTCGTGAGTGTGTGCATCTTCATTCCACCTCTAAACCATCTCGACCTCCGGAATCGGCCATAGCAAGTTATATAAATATCTTAACTTCAAAAGCATCCTAGACATTGCCTCACTGCCAGTCAAGCGTCCATAGACCCGACGAGGTTGTCGCTACAATTCTCGCGAATATTGCTCCACTACCGGCCGGGCGTCCATAGCCCGGTGGAGTTACTCGTATGTTCCCAAAACCAATATTTCATAATATTTCCTTCATTTTTCAATCTCATTTCTTTCTTGTTTTTCAGATATTTCTTTCAAGTACATTTCTTTTCTTCTTTTGATTTTCCGTCAATTCCTCAATTGGCTGGTAGGCAATGAAGCCTCCAATGGGTTTGAGAATTGTAGTGGCGCTGAAGCAAGATGTAAGATTTTCACTTGCCGAAACCTTTCCCAAGAAACCAAAATGACTCAGAATGGAGATAGGTAATGTATTTAAGGTCTTTAGACTCGTGTTAAAACACAATAACGGGTTAACCTCCCGAGACGAGTTTAATCCAAACTGGATGATGACAAGAGGAAAACAACCTTAGCCTTTTCAAAATTTGCACAAATTCCAGCGGAAAGAAACCACGTTGTGAAAGTAAAACCATCATCACCCCCTTTGCAATGGGAAACCCAAAATCCTTGCCCATTCCAAACCAAAACCACTTGAGCGGACAACTCAAGGGAAGAACCACCAAACCAAAAACCCAAAGGGCAACAAACCAAAACCAAAAACGAAACAAAACAGGAAAGCAAACGGGAAAGCAAACCTAATCTGAGAACCTAGGACTAGAAATAATGCCTGAGGAATTGCCCATCGACTAGCAATGGGATATCTCCTCCTGTTCGTGTCCGTGACTTAAATGCATTATCTCCCAGGATCTCAGAAGCTTGACAAGGGTCCAACCAAGATTTGTCGATCCGTCTATTCATAACTCCTTGATGCTTACCCAAACTTTCCAAAGCTTCCTCTCTTTTCTCCTCCGAGTGCATTAACTGGGACGCTCTAGTTTGAACCCGATCTTCTCTCTTATTGACCTTTTCACATTCTTCCCCTAAAGTGACTTGTTGGATCATCTTTGGAACTTGCCCCAAGGAGATCTCACTCATGGGACCTGTACTTTCTGAATGGAAAGCCTCGTGAATGGGTAACGATAAGTCTTTGATGGAGGCACTTTCTGTCTCTTGCTTTACACCTTTGATTACAAAATCTTTGAACATCCTTTCATTCTCATCCCCACTTGAATCGTTTTCAGTTGATACTTCGGTGGAGGCGGGCGTATCTCCTAAAGACTTTTCTTCCTTCGAGCTCTGCAACATGAGGACTTCTTTCTTAATGGGCTTATATGAACCCAAATCAGTTTCTACGAACAAACATCACTATTTTCACCACATTATGTGATCATTAATCTGAGCCGTGGTGTACTTTCAATTTTTATCTGATTTGGAACTCCTCTCCAAGGTAACCACGTGGGAGAAGTCAGTCGCAATGTATCCATTCAATTTCCTTGACCAGTCTCTGCTCAATAGCATGCCATAACCATCAGGGATATCCACAACTGATATGTCAATGCAACTTTGGATTCTGGGATCCGCTTCCAGCTGTATATGGATGCTATTCAATTCTCCTACAACGGGAACTTCAGTCTTATCCAGCTAAGTCACCTTCTTGTTGGTCTGGAGCGGAATTATACCCAACGCCTGACATACCTTCAAAAGCATGACATTACTTGATGCACCGGAATCAATCAAACAGTTATGCAATAACTTCCCAAAAATTCTAACTGAAACCAGAAATGGGGCTGGCTCATCCTTTCCTTGATAGAAAACAACTAGCTTCTTCTTTTCATTTGCTGAGGCATTCTTACTTTCATCTTCTCTACTCAATTGAACTTGGTTATCTTGAGCAACATCTTTTAGATTCTGCGTTTGCTCTTGTTTTTGCTTCTGCTCCACAGGAATATTGAACTGAACTCTCCTTTATCTTCAATCCTCGACTTTTCAGGAGCGTTTGAAGAACCTTGTATCATACCTACGAAGTTTTGAGGCTGTTGCGGAGCCTCCCAAGTGTTAAATGGTGCGTAAGGCATCTCTTCTACCATATTCGTGTCTTGCGCTGGACGAGACTGTGTGACAACAGGAGGATTTCTTGGTGCATTGGTTGCTTCTTGGGACATACTCCTCACAATGGGCGTTTCATGCAAACTTCCTAGAATTGTATCTCTAACCTCTGAAATCTTCATTAGCTCATGTAAGGGGAGACTAACCTTCATCCTTTTGAATTCTTCTAGCACATAAGAGCCAAGTCTTTTCACGTCCTCTCTACGAAGACTCTCCTTTGGTTTTTGCCCAGCTTGATGAACTGGCTGCTGAATAACTTCTTGTCCTCCTCCGCCTTGCGTTGCATTCTGTTGCCTGTACTTTGGAGAATCTCTTGGTAAACCTGGGTTGTTGCTCGCGTTGGGGTGCGGCGGAGTTGTAAAATTATTTGGAGGTACTGATGACGTCAAAGGTTCACGTTGTTGGTGGTAATTCCTCTGATACACTTTAGGAGCTTCACCTCTAGTAGTTTGAAAAGCTTGTACCTCCCTTCTTCCTTCTACCAAGACGCTGTTGTTGAGAGGCAGAAAAATATAACCATCTCTATGAAGAGGCTCTTCTGGTGATGCATTTGTGGCGTGAACTTCTGACGATACTTGAAACTCTGGCATCCCCACGGGACTGTTTGCTGAAGCTGATGGAAATTGGTGATTAATTGATGGGGGCGTGTAACTCTGAAATTCAGGTGGGAAATTGCAATCTTCTATTATCAATGCCTGATCATATCTAGGTGCTGGGACTAATTCATATCCTGTAACTGGAGGATTTTTTGTGGACCCTGTATTAATTGCTTCACTTTTGAGAATACCAGCCACGACTTGGAATTCGTGACACTGGAGCTCAGAGTGCTGGTTCGTGTTATGTAATCTACACCACCCTGACGAGGTAGTTTCAGCCATATAAACTCTATCTGCAGGACGGTTTTCAGTAGGTGGCGGATTGTCCAATGGTGACGGGACACCTCCATTGTTGGGCCCTGTATTCCAGGACCTCTTCTGAAATCAAGATTGTTATTCCCATACCCATGACTGTTTTCATGACTGTATCCTTGATGGGTATCCTGATGACTCTGAGGATTGTTTCGATATCCTCGGTTAGCACCTTGGTGTGTCTGATAATTTCGTTGCACAATTTGTGTCTGATTATTTTGATACTTGAGGTAAGTCACCTCAGTTGACAACCTCTTCACTTGTTCTATTAAATCTTTTCTTTCATCTTTCTCCTCTTGAGTTTTCATTGGCGGCACTGTGTTTTGGAGATAAATAGGTTGTGTAACCTGTGTCTGGGACAGAGGCATCCCAGGATGGAGAACTAACTGACTTGATGGTGCTTGAACTTGATAAGCTAGTTGTGGAACTGCATTTAGCGCCGGAACTTGTTGATTCCATGTTGAGCCAAGCGTTGGCATTTGATTGTTTGTTGTAGCTAGGCCAGTGTAGAGTACGGGCCCAATTATATTCTATCCTAAACCTTGACTTACTTCAATAGCTTTAGCATAAGCTTGATTCATGTTTGTTGGAATAGGCTGAGATTTAACGAACATTGCAGTCAAAGGATCAAGTGCTGAATAGTAGCTTTCTCGAGCATCAACAACAACATAAGGAGTGCGTAACCTTGTGAGGGCCTTTTGGAACCTATTGTTGAATGCATGGATGGGCTCTTGGTCCTGTCTTCTTACTTCTGCAAATTGACGATAAAGCTCTACAGGGGTAACTGGTATACCAAACTTTCCAATGAAGGCTTCCTTCATCTGCTCCCATGTTCTTATAGACCCCACTGGTAGGTGAATGAACCAAAAATGAGCCTCTTCTCCCAAGGAATGTGGAAATAGGCGACAAGCCACATCTGCGTACCCAATCTGCCTATTGCGTAGGTGATTTTCAAACATCTTGATATGGTCTTCGGCCATGCGGTTAACATCATTAACAATGAACTTGGTACAAAAAAATTTAGGATTCTTCGGCATCTCATGGTAATCAGGAAACTCTAGTGGAGACAGGTTGGTAACCAACCACGTAGCACCATGTGGAGTTGGTTGACCTCCTGGTTGAGCCATTGCTTGAACTGGCTGTCGCCGCTGATACACAATAACTTGGGCTAGCTGTTGTTGAGGTGTGGTAGCCTGAACTGGTTGTTGTTGTTGAATAAACACTAGTGTTTGTACCATAGACCAGACTCACTTTAAGCCGCCCGGATGCTGGCGAAGTCCTCGGCCGAGCTGCCCCTCGCCGCCACCTGGCGCTGACGGGCCGCCGCTGC
The DNA here is from genome assembly GCA_007258455.2 of Sequoia sempervirens. Lineage (NCBI taxonomy): Eukaryota > Viridiplantae > Streptophyta > Pinopsida > Cupressales > Cupressaceae > Sequoia > Sequoia sempervirens. Next base: position 43,183 of record VDFB02269612.1, on the reverse strand, counting down.
CTAGGGTCTGACACGACGCCGCAAGTCCCGGGATCAGACGCGTCAAGGCAAAGAATGGGGTTAAAAAGGCCAAAAAACAATTAAAACACAACATTTTTTTAATCTGTTTTTTTATTTATATCTTCTATTTCGCCCTAAAAGGGCACTCATTTCATTCATTTGGAAAAATAGGAGGAGAAGAGAGAGTTGTGAAGAAAAATAGGAGGAGAAGAGAGGGCAACCAACAACTTGTTGAAGACAAATCCAAGGGCATATATCATTTGGGGAGCTTCATACCAGCAAGGAGGTGCATTGAAAGCTCATTACCAGTGATTTGGAGGAGTTTCTATTGCATTCCAAGCTAAATCTAAGAGGTAAGTTCGATTTTAATTGAGTTTTTTTGTGTTTTTTTAACAAATATTTCATTGTAATTTGTAAAATTCACTATTCTTTTGAGTTTGCATATTTTTTTTACAAACCCTACTTGCAACTTAAATAATTTTAGAAACCCTATTTTGTGCAGCCACATTCATTTGCAAATCATACCATATTATTATTTTCACAATGTCTCATACCCCAGTCAGAAAAGACCCTGCTTGGAAACATGCTGAAATCTTTCCAGGAATGAAAAAAGGAGATGCCAAATGTTTCTATTGCAAAACAATATATCATGGAGGCATAAATCGATTAAAATATCATCTTGCACGCATACCCGCCCATGATGCAGTGGGTTGCCCTATAGCACCTCTTGAGGTTGTTCGTGAAGTACAAGTGCAATTAGAAACTTTTGAAATGCAAAAAGAATTGAAAAAGAAACAGAAGCAGGAGTTGTTGAGTGTTGGAGTTGGACAGGGACTTGGTGCTGTTGGAGATGCTTCTTCCATGCCTCCATACCGTCCTAGTGCTAGTGCTTGTGGTAGTGCTTTTGTTTCTGCATCAGCAATGCCTATGTGTACTCCTAGTGCTGGTGGCGCTGCTACTGCTAGTGGTAGTGGCAGTGTTAGCATTGGCCCTAGAGTTTGTAAATCTAGGGTGGACTCATATTTTGTACCACGCACTACCCCTGGTTCCCAACCATCGCTTGAGAGCATGGGTTGGAACAAGGATGCACATGATGCTGCAAAAAAGGCAATTGTAGACTTTTGGTACTACTGTACTATTCCCTTCCATGTAGCCAGGTAATTCTTTTTCGTTTAATTGTTTTAAAATTTATATTTAAATTTTAGAATCTAGATGTATCTCATTATCTCATTATCGAATTCAAAATTTACAATACTTATGTAACTTATCAATTTATTTATGACATGTTATAGGTCACCTTTCTGGGAAAACATGGTTGATGCGATAGCCATATGTGGGGTGGGGTTCAAAGCCCCTAGTGAAGATGAATTAAAGGGCCCACTTTTGACTCAAAAGATGGCAGACATGAAAGCACAATTAGAGGAATAGCGCAAGCAGTGGAGCATGATTGGTTGCACCATCATGACTAATGGTTGGACTGATAGGAGAAATAGGATGTTGCTTAATTTCCTAGTTTCCTCCGGAGGTAATTGTACTTCCTTCAATGCATTGGAATTTGAATTTTATTTAGTGAATCACATAATTTAATATGGCTGATTTATGTTTTTTAATTTATTGAATAATTGGTTTTGCTTTTTTTTTCAGGTGACACCATCTTCATTAAGTCCATTGATGCTTCTGCCCAAATCAAAAATGCCACATACCTATGTGAGGCTATAGAGGACGTGATAGCTGATGTGGGGGAAGAAAATGTAGTGCAAGTGGTGACAGACAATGCAGCAAATTATGTTGCTGCTGGTAGATTATTGATGGAGAGGCACCCTACTATATTTTGGACTCCATGTGCCGCCCATTGCATTGACCTCATGTTGGAGGATCTTGGGAAGCTCCCATGGATCAAAACATGTGTGGAAGCAGCAAAAAACGTTTGCAAATTTGTATACAACCACACATGGGTGCTTAACCTTATGAGGCAATACACAGGGTTGAGGGAGTTGTCTCGTCCTGGCATCACCAGGCTTGCAACAAATTTTATCACGATGCAATCCTTGATTCGGTCAAGGGCAGCTTTGAGGCGCATGTTTACTAGTGAGGAGTGGTCTTCCTCATCCTTCTCTACAAGCACTGCAGGGATTGCTGTGGCTGATTGCATTTTTGATGAGCAAGGTTTTGGACACCAATGGATGAGATTGTGAAGGTAAAATTTAATTCTTTATTATGTTCTAATTTTTAATCATATCTTACTTTTATTTGTTTATTTTCATTCACACTTATTTGTGCAACATGTTTGCACTTTGCAGTTTATTGGGCCCTTGCTAGTTCTCCTACGAGTTGCAGATGGGGAGAAGCCCGCAATGGGCTACATATATGAGGGCATGGATAGGGCCAAAGAGGCCATTAGATCAGTTTATGGTGGAGTTGAGGAGAAGTATCGTCCCATTTGGGATATCATTGATAGGAGATGGCAAAACCAATCATAGGCCCATCCATGCAGCCGCGATACTCTAACTGTCTAATTCCTCTCACATCTCCGCAAGTGTGATAGAGAAATTCTTAGTGGGCTCTACACGACATTGGGGCGGATGTTGCCTGCTGTTACTACACAGGTGGTGCAGGAGATAGATGCCTTCACTAAGGCACACGGAGACTTCTTTGCACGTCAAATGTGCAAAGATAATAGGACAACATTACTACCAGGTAAAAATATATATAAGGGCATAATTTTCATCTCTTTATATTATAATTTATTATTAAATGTTGAACTTGAACTTGAAACTTGAAATGAGATTGATTTTGTTTCTTTTTCTCATCTCAGATAGCTGGTGGAATATGTTTGGCTCTGATATTAATCAACCGCAGGGCCGATGCTATCTAGATATTGAGCCAGCCATGCAGCTTCATTCTGTTGTGAGCTTGAATTGGAGTATGTTTGAGCACATACACTCCAAGAAGCGCAATAGATTGACAGTGGAGAGGATGAACGACTTGGTATATGTTCATTACAATCTTCGGCTCAGATACAGGAAGCTTTTTGACCATGACAAAACCTCGATCAATCTAGACGAGGTTGATCCACAGTTTGAGTGGACCACTGAGGCTACAGATGCAGTCTTTAGTGACGAGGACCTTGATTGGGTGGACCAGGCTGAGAGAGAGGCCGAGGTTGTAGCCATGGCTGAGGAGGAGGCTAGAGCACGAGGAGGCATAGATGTTGTTGGTGAGCGTGGCATGGAGAGTCAGACACAGGCAGAGACTATGTCTGCAGCTGCAACATCATCTAGGCCCTTTAGACGCCTTCGTAGGAAGGATGCTGGCTCCACTATGCCATAGGGCATAGAGTCATAGAACATTTTGATTTGATGTCATATTTCATATTTCATATTTGTATGGAACATTTGATGTCATGGATTTCATATTCCATGAGTTTTGTATACATTTGACTAATTTTATATATCTAAGCATGTTATTTCCTTCAAAGAACGAACTGCTAATTTGTACCTTTTATACTTATGTAACGTTGTATAATTTCTATGCATGCGGATCAAATTTGCTTTATTTGTGTTGTATTCATTAAAGGGTGCTTTGAAACAAGTTTAAATCCTTAAAAACTTCTAAATTTCTAGGGTTTTTCAACTTTTTTTTCATTTTGCTGTCATAAGCCAAGGCCCTGCCCTCGAGTCGCTGAAGTCCCACGAGTCGCCGGAAGTCTAAGTCACACCAAGGCCTTCGCTACTATGGTTTGTACTTGTCTTGAAGCGCTTGGTGGAGTTCGAAACAAACTTGAAATTTCTTCTCCACTTGTTTCTCCTTCACTTGACTGAACTTCTTCGCTTGATGGAATTTCCTCACTTGAACGAACTTCTTTCTTCTTCCTTGCTCGAGCAGGTAGCTCTAACTCCACAAAATCTTTAGATGAACTGGGCATAGACCTCAAGATTCTTTTAAGCTTGTCTGGCGAAAACGAATTGATACGATCCAGGATGTAGCTGCTTCTTCTATTGGCTGCACGCGGGATTGTTCAATCCTGAGAGAACACCATCTTGATGCATGATAATCTTCTCCAATGGAACTTTTGTACTTCAAACCCTTTCTTCTTCAACACAACCGAATGTTGTAGTTGTTAGTGCCCTCCTTCTAGCGCCAATTCTGTTGACGTGATTTTTGTGATCGCACCAACACAGAATAAAGTTGCCAACGGCTACCCTATCCTCTCTTGAACAAAGTTTCCTGCATGCTAAGATTGCGAGATAGATCATACATTTAACTTCCAAGGTTCCTTCATGCAATAGAATACCCCCAATTGGCCTAATGTGATTTTGCTGGTATTTCAAGGGGACTTATACAATTGTTCGAAAGCTGACAAAAGACAGTGGATTAAGGGATTTCATGTAATTTGGATGATTTGGCAAGTGAGCACAAGTTTCTTAATTCTAACCAGAAATGAACTGAATTTAAAAGAATGTAGGGCCTAAGAAGTTTATGTTCTACTCTAAAGCGTGGGACATGGCGATCAATTCTTACAGACTTCAACCGAGCCTTGCTTTGCCTCACTTTGGACAGCTTCCACAAACCGGTGCAATCTTCAGAGGAGTGGCGAAAGGTGTTCAAATTATAACTCAACATGCAAGCACCATCAAGACGATGCATACGAACACGTGAGTCACAATCGAAGTTAAGTTTGAAAAGTAATCCAGTTGACCACGTAGGGCGAACCCACCGTCAGTGAGCCCGCTAGTGGTATGGACGAACGAAGTCTTGTTCAAATCGAGCACCACATTCCACAATTACTAAGTACTAGCATGAAATGAAATCTATTTTACTTTAAGCTACTTCAAGTTGCTACGTGAATTGGAAGGACGAAGAAGCCTCGACAACTACTCATAACAAAGAAGAAATCACCATCACTCTATATTATCCCCTTTATTATGAAAGCATTCACGACAACTTCTTACAAAGTATTCAAAGGGAAGACTTTCCTTCCTTTTCAATCTAAACTATACTATCAAACTATTCTACTTTCTACTCTATCAATTTCTCTCTACTCCTTCTCTGCTATCCTAACTCTGATCTAATTCTAATGAGATACAAATGAGGGGGACTCCCCCTTTTATAGTTGGCCAAGTCCAACGGACGGCTCAGATTACAATCGGCTGGATGGCCCAGATTGTGCCACCTCAGCCCTAAACAAAATTCACCCTAAAAACCGCCACCAAGAGGGGTGGGGTAATAAATGAGCCATTAATGTCCATCATCCTTCTAGAAGATTCCAGCCTTGAAACGCGTTCACATTGTTCTTGATCTTCTTCTTGACGTAGTTCTTCAACTTTGCTCGAGCTTCTATTCTTTTCTCCATCTTGAGTTTTGAAAACATTTCTTCATTGTCACTTGAGCTGGGCACATACTAAGTCTCAACACTTAGCCACTTTTGCAACTTTTCTTCCTTCAAGGTTGAAATGTCATCTTGGATTACTTTCTTCATTACTTTAAGTCATCACCGCTTGGTCTCGATGTTCCTCCTGCAAAACAAGAGTATTAGAACACTTCATAATATAAATTCAACTTACTTACCAGGATTTTCACGCTCTAACTTCCAAGCGTTCATCGTCTTCACTAGCCAACTTCGTGTTCAAATTCTTCATGCCTTAGCCAAATTTCCAACCCATCTTGCATTCTGCCTGGGCATATACTTCACCCTGATATTTCATCCAACTCAGACTCGAGAAAAATCCTTTCATCAAGAATTTGATCAAAAATTATCTAGGCGATCATTTTCAAATTCATCTGCCAAGGCAAATTTTTATCTTGAAAACACATTTTATTCCTTGCCTTAGAAAATTTTCCAAATTTCTCTTGGGAAATTCACCAACCTGGCGCCCATTTAAAATCTTTACCTCAAAATCCTTGGCAAGCTGTGGAAGACCTTAAAATCCATTCCTCATCGATAATCCTCAATACCCAGAAGAAAATTTCTTTTAGAACTTGTCGAATTCATGGGTATACAACGAACGGGTTCATTTAATTTTCTTGAATTTTGAACCTTGGAAAAATAATTCCACATCAAATTTATTCCTGCTCCTCATTCCTGTGAGTATCTCTTGTTGCTCTGACTTGAAAAAAAAAATTTATTGTTCCTGCAGTATTGGCATCCTCTAACTTCATTCACTGGCGAAATTCACTCTCTTCAGGAAAATTCGATCATCCTTCATGTCTGGGCGTAATTTCCCAAGGAAGAAAACACTTTGTGCCTCAGAGAAAATTTTAAATCTCTTAGCACCTTTTTTTTTTTTTGAAAACTTTGCCTTAGGAAATTTTATTCAACTTCACTCATCTGCCAGTGGAGAAATCTTAGCACAACTTGCTTTTCTACGTCTAGCATATTTTACTTATCAACTTTATTTCACCACCTTATGTCTTGGGCGCATTTGATACTTCATGAGGAATATTCCACTTTCAACGCCTAGGTCACTTTATTTTACCATCTTCACCTTCAATGCATTAGTAATATTCATCTATAAGCACACTCCAAGATAGGCGCATTTCAATAGGTGAGGAGGATTAAGTAATTCCAACGCCCAACTTGTGACTTTTGACCTCCCTTCCTTTGTCTTTACATGCCCTCACTTGGGCGCATTTAAGCATGAGAAGGGGATAACATTTCTAACACCCCCTCTTTTGACTTGTTGACTTCTTAACTTTTCAAACATGGGCGCATATGGCATGTAGAGGAGAATAAAACATCTTACTTAGAAACTTTTTGCATGCATGTGAGGGCGCATTTGGGGGTGAGAGAAGGATGAAACACTTTCACTACCTAGCTTTGACTTCTTAGACCCCTTATGAACTTGGGCGCATTTTGCCATAGGTGAAGGATGAACACTTTGACTTCTTCTTTGAATCTTTGACCTCCTCTTAAGATGGGCGCATTTGATGCCTCTAGGAGGATGAAACATATACTTAGAGAATATTTTGCATGTCATTTCTTTGAGGGCGCATTTAGCTATGTGTGGAGGATAAACTTTTCAACGCCAAGCTTTGACTTCTTAGACCCCTTATGAACTTGGGCGCATTTTGCCATAGGTGAAGGATGAACACTTGTTAGAAACTTTTTTGAACACCTTGAAGGCAAGCTGGGGCGCATATGGAGGGGTCTGCAGGATGAAACTCGGACTTAAGACATTTTTTTACCTTCCTCTGCCAGCTTCCCCATGCCTTACTATAAATAGTAAGTCCTTTGATTTTCATATCTCAGAGGCTCAGATTGCTTTGAAATTTTGAACACTGGATCTTCATGACTCCGTTAACCTGTTGACACTGCAATTCTGAGTTGGCCTGCTAAAAATAGCATATTTCTGAAGGTGGTTTGCTATTTATAGTAACTGCTTGTGTAACAACCTTCCCAGACTACAGTTTAAAATTTTCAACTGACAACTAACTGTCAGCTGAATTACAACTAACTTGTTTTCAATACTAAGGTTTCCAATTTGTTTTCAACTAATTCAAATAAGTAACTAACTTTTGAGTTTTCAGTTTTCAGCTGAAGTGAAACATTTAACTGTTACCTCTAACCGTTTCACGGAAGAACAATATCTAATAACTGCCAAACTAGGTTTTCCTTCAAGCGTAAAATAACAAACTGAAGAGAAACTACTAGGACATCATTAACTAACTTCCATTCATAACAAGTAAAGAAATTAACCGTCTAACTTTTTCATTCAAAACTAACTTTGAGTAATACATTAATTACATAACAGTAAATGTAGCAATAAAGTACTCAAATGAACATTTATTTGTACCTGAATTAGCAGAAGGAAGTAACCAATATGCAGTCATCATTAAGCTGAAATGTTGATCATCATCACTTGAGGAAAGAGAAATATTATCAAGGGCTTTACCACCCAACCAAGACCAACTGGTCCCCCAAGTTTCTTCAACAGAAGAACCCAGCCCTTCACGAGGGTAATCAACATGGATCAATTATCATCATGTCTCTGAGTCAAGTGTCAAGGACCTATACCTCCTGATCGACCTAACTAAGGGTACCTCCCAACTAGAAAGGCCTCTCTGATCAGTGGTATATCCAGTACTTGATAGCTGACATATGTTGAATCTAGCATCGTACCTTGGCCAAGGATTTTACTATTACTAGCACTCTTGTGCTGATGTCTCTGGCACTACTGTGCCGACATCTCTGGCACTCCTGTGCCGTCAGCACTCTCACCCTTGCTCGACATGATAATACTTAGATTAAAGTCCAATTTTACATTAGCAAGTTTGTTTAGCAATTCCTTTTAGTTCGAGGTTATATCTTAACCATAGGATTTAATATGACCAGAACTTGGTTTGAAATTATATCTTGTTTCAAGATTTATATTATCCTAACATGGTCCCCAAAAGCCTTTCATCATATTTAAGGGTAAGTTGATTCCTTGTTGTTCATACACAGAGATATACTCAACTCTTAACTTAACCCTTCTAAGTAATAATAACTGCTACTCTCAAGTTAATGAGGAGAGATTAAGGAGTCTTATTCCTTCATTTATATTAATTCATATTTCCAAAATTCATCTTGCTTAGAGCTTAAGCATAATCTTTCTCATAACACGGAAGATCTCCTTGACTATTCTCTGCTCAAATTATTCACAGTACAAGGTCTAATTCACATTGACAGGTCTGATTAATATTTCCTCTAGTTCAGGGTTATGTCTAAACCCTAAAGTTTATGCAAAAGAAAAGAGTGATTGATACAACAATGGGGATTTCAAGACTCTCATTTATAAATATTTCCAAGCAGTCTCAATTGAACAAAGATATGCACATGTTCAGCTTCTAATTCAGGGAAAAGGAATTTGGCTTATCTATACCTATTAAGATCTTTGGAAAAATTACCAAATGATTCAACAGAACCCAGATACAGATTTAATTCAGCGTATGGCCTTATAATTCAGTCAGGAATGATCTAGATGAAAATTCTGCTAATGGCCAAGTTCAGTGTTAAGAAGAAAGAATATAGAATCTTATCTCAGATAAATCGAGAACAGAGATGAGAAGGCTAGAAAGGTTCGGCCAGAATTTCCCACAAGAATACATAAGCATAAATCTTCATTCTACAAGGATGAACACTTTAACTATTCTCCGTGCTAGTTGTTCTCAGTTTGATTTAACTCTTCCATAGTCAACAGTAATGACATGTTTTGCTCATATTTGAAATCTATGAAGATTGCATAAGCTATAGATATTAAGAAAAGATATTGCAAATCACTCCACTCGAAAGACTAAGAACATTTATAAGTAAAGGAAGTGATAGAGCCCTGGCTCGGGTTTCAGAATATAACAGAGCCAGTACTAAATTGAAAGTAGCTCTACCATAATGGATATCGGAAAATGGATCACAATACTTGCCTGACAATTCGACTGAGTTTGACAATACTCTGAGACTCTCCACCCCCTGATGCTAACTGCTTTGGCACCCAGAGCAACCTCATTGATGGAAGGTAACGAGAACAATGACCTTCAAACAGAGTGAAAAATATAAGCAAGAATGCTCGGCCTGAGCTGCAATAAAATACTTGATCCGGTAGCACGTTCTCTCCATCTGAGCAAGGATGCACCCTAAAATTTATACGATGATTAAAAGAGAAATGAATGTTTGGCGTGGCTGAGAGTGGTAGGGCTTTTAGTGAATGACGACATGGATGAATGAAAGACTGAATGAGATTGTGCGTGAATGAAAGAAGAAGCGTCCAACAAATATTCGATTCCCAGCATAGCCCCCGTCTCACCCCGAGAAAGAACCTGAGCAGCGGAGGCCGCAATAATGAAGAATGAATGTCTATTTTATTAAGGAAACTTCGAACTTCCAGCCGTTTCCAAGAACTATTCATCTACCCTTTCTTGGGCGTTCCTCCAGAGTGGGTGGCGAGCTGCCTCCAGGCCCGACGCCAACATGATTTCCACTTCAAAAATTTTAGAAGGAAAGAATCATTCGATGCAAGATTAATATTTCCAAAAGTTAATTAATATGTGATATCGGTTGCTCCTATTCCAATTTATTATTATTATTTAATTATGACATTATTAATCAATTTGCAATCTCTAAAAAAAATAATAATTAAAGATTAATATATATATATATATAAATTAACTTATAGGGTAATTGATTACTTTATATTATTTATGGCCAAGTTACGATTTAGATATTCGTAATACACCGGCTCGAGATAGACAATAAAATTGATCCATTGTTAATCATGTCCTCTCCTTGACGATATTTCTCTCATGATGCTATAATCCTCAAGATCGGGCTTGAATTTCAATTAAAATTTTTACTTTGTTAAATTTTGTTAAGTGGGAATAATTTGTAATCCATAGTAGCCTTTCAAATAAATGTAAAACTTTCACCCCTCTCACCCAAATGAGTAGTGTACGGAAAGTAAATTAATGTGAGGCTTGCAAATTCAAACAATAGCCACATGTGATTCCCAAAGTCAAGGAGGATCATAAAAGGAATGATGATATGGACCATTGTTCATTAAGGTGGTTGGTTGGGTCAAGACCAAGTCAATGATGCAAAAGTGGGCATGTGTAATAATGGTGAATAAAATGCTCTTAAAATCTCATCCATTAAATCTCTTGCTAAATCAATGTTTGTGAATTGCCTTTCCTTATTAGATTCTAGTCTTGGTTCTCTTACTATTGTTGAACAAATCCCACAAGCACCTAATATTGGTTTTGAGTCCCCTCACCTCCTCGTCCTCAACCACAATAGGTTCCTTTCCATCAACAAGTTTCATGTCCCTAGCTACAAGAGGTCACTTCCCATCAACAAAATTCTTGTTGTGATTTAAGTGTAATCTCAAGGCATCTAATATTTAGATTGCAGTCCCTACACTTGTTTCTCACCCTTTCAATATGAGATGAGTTTATCATTTTGCATTACTTGTAGCTAGTGTTCTTGTGTGTTTTATATTTCCTTGCAGAGTTTCCAATTCTCTTTTTTGGCACATTGACTCTTTTACTTTATGCATCTCTAAACCCTTACCTCCCAACCCTCTTCCCTGCAAATGTTAGTGTAGGCTAGTGTTAGAATGTAGATCAGATAGGACTAGGATTTTCAATAGAGGTTGATTGAGTGGTGAATCTGGCCCAAGCTTCCCATTGTTGTGGCCCAAATCTGTAATGTCCCACCCCAGGTGGACACTTACTAACTAAATTTCTGCCTTGAGAAGTTTGCTTGTTTTTGTATTTGGTTTTGTTTTGATTTTCAATGAGATAAATGCCAGAATATAAATAGAAATGCAAATAACATGTATAAATTGCAAAGTATAGAAATATACCCAAATTGAACATCAACCTTCAAATCTGATTCAAACACAGTTTTGCAAATACAATATAAATATTCAAATTAGATCATTATTTTATCTGCTCAACCACAAACATACCCAGATATGCAAATACATCAAATGCAGTCCTGAAAGTTCATATCAGCAATTCTGAAGCTTTGTGACAGCAACAATGATAAACCCTTGAACAGTCGATTTGCAGCAATCAAAGGTCTCTACACCAATTAAATGCAACCAGCTGATAATATGAGTTTAGGCGCCCTCAAAGAAAGTATTAGCAGCTCAAGAAACTAGGCGTTTTGCCCTAGACTCCAAACACCACCCTCAAGGGAAATGTACGGCCTGGCTGGGATGAAAAGTACAGCCTGTTATCAGATGAAAGGTATGGCCCAGCAAGGAATTATCAGCAACAATACAACAGCAAAGCTTATCCTTCTGATTTCTGGAAATAATCTCTTCAAACCCTTGTGTAATCTCTTCTGATATGCAAAATAAGTCTCCCACGTGCCAAATAAAGGAGATAATTAATAGCAATAAATATATTCAATGATAATTATCTCCAATAACTTCTGATCTGCAAGTAAACCCTTGAGAAATCTGATATAAATCTCTCCAATTAAGTACAAATGTGACTTATGAGATAAAGCCACCAATTAGCAAACCTCAAATGATCTTTCACACCCTCGGAAAGCTCGATTCAAGAAGAAGCTACACTCTCCGAGATCAAATTGACAGCGAAACCCTAAGTTTCACCTCCAAAGGCAAAGCACAAAGCCAAGTTGAGAGAAAATGATCAAGAATAATGAAATGAATTCCAAAAATGCCCTTTTATAATATTCAATTTGTATTTGACTTCATCTCATTTAATTTACTTTAATTTCATTTTCTTTTCCCTCATTTTTGGTGCACAACTTAATAATAATAAAGTATACTTTATTATTAACTTATATCTCCATTTTAAAATAACACTTTAACACTTTTTATAAAGTATAATTTTTTAAAAGCATTTAAATCCCCCTTTTAAATAAAGTCCACTTAATTCATTAATGATATGCACTCAATAATTATACTTCAATAATAATTATAATATTATAACTCTATCATTAATCATCATAAATCAATTCTAACTTCACCAAGAGGTAGCCCACTGTATTCACTGCTAACCAGGATGCCTTACTATAAATAGTAAGGTTGGCCTCTATCAACACACTAACTTACTATAAATAGTAAGTATATAAAAACAGAGCCAAAACATCTTGAATATCATAACCTCTGAACAAGCTAAGGATCTAGAAATGAAAACACTGCCAACTACCAATTGAAGAGCTAGCTAACTCCAACTCTGGGCCCTCTAATCACCCTAATTAGCCTACGAGGACCCAATGATAGGCTAAACCACCAAACTTTGATGCTCGCTCAAAATGGGGACATTACAAAATCATTTTCCAACCTCACCATTGGTGACCTAGAAATGCCACTTAGAGGACAACATAGAAGATTCAATATGCAAAAACATGGATGCTTTGATGGCATGGAGCTTTGTTTTTCTATAGCATCACCTTGATGGTCATGTTATTATGATTCATAACATTGGTTCATATTTTTATGACCTTGGAGGCCTTTCTATTATACAAATCATCAGATATCATTTTGAGTGCATGAACACTGGTGACCCCCCTTGGGGATATGTATATATTATTTTGTCCGAACCATGATGAGTTGGTTACTTGGATTGCATTGTCCTCTTAATGTAATTATCCATGTGAGCCTTGGAAAGGCTTTTGTTTAGTTTTATATTAGAGAATGATGATGAGCCCTATAAATGTACATGATTGTGAAACCTTTTCTATGATTGTATAACCTTTTTCTATTGTCGGACATACATTTGTAACCTGAAAATACACTTGACTAACCATGTTTCATACATTTCATCCTCATATATCCTTGAAGTGATTTATGCTTTATATTAGAATTATTGCAGATAATTGATTGCTTTTTAACTAGGAGGTGAAATGAATAGAATTTGGTTTACAATTGCATTTGTGAACTTCTAAAAATGCAAAGAAGAAATGGAGTTGTTGTGCAAGATTAGAAGAATGTTCCTATTGCTACACAAAGGATTCCTTTGGTATGTAAGGCATTCTTGTTGATGCACAAGAGATTCCTTTTGCTGCACAAACACTTTTGTTGCTACACAAGATTTATGTTGTTGCACAAAAGATTCATGTCATTGTGCAAGTAAATGTTTTTGTCTTTGTCGCACAAGTGATCTTCCTTGCTGTGCAAGGTATCCCTTTTGCAGCACAAGCAGTCTCTTTGTTATGCAAGGTATTCTTTGTTGTGCAAGCACTCTCTTTTGTTGTGCAAGTGAATATCTGCCACAAATAGGATTGTCGGGCTGCCCAAACCAGTTTATTTCTGACAAGTGAATAGGACACCAAGATCTACACAATGACTCGACATAAAAACACTCCAAAGTGAGAATAAAGTTCCAAATAGGTTATGTTTGTTTCATAACAAAAAAAGGCATTGTTAGAGAGTTGGTTGGAAAGCTAGACTGCTTAGAGCTGAAGATAGAAAAAGGGAAAGTTTGTTGTAGAAGTAGTTTGCTATGAATAGTTTGTTTTGTACAGTTGCATTTGTGAGCTTATAATGGTACAAAGAAGAAATGGAAGAGTTGTGCTGATGCAGTCACGGCCAAAGGGTAGGGTCCTAAGAAGAACTGTCTAACCGTGCAGCTCACACAAATAAACACACTGCAATTGGGCACTAAATATACCATGGGAAAACCTCGGCAAGAGAAAAATCCAGCCTCCAAAAGATTTCTTATCACACTGATTTCACAAATACAAATACAATATGCCGCAATGGCTTTTTAAATTTACTAAAACTTAATTGGAAACATGACTTCCAAACTTGTCACATGGGCTACAAAATATTACCACACAACCCTCACATGATTACATTCCACATGATACTCCTTGCTTTACTCACCTATCAATCTCCACTCCATCACAGTTGCACTTACCTGTTACATCCTGATTCTCCTTAAATCTTCTTCGCTTACTTAAAAATGACTTCAAACCATATATTTATACCTTTCTCCAGCTTCCCAAATAATTTGTGTAAGCCTCAAGATGGCACAAAGCCCCAAACCACATGAAATGTGTAGCTAACTTGAAAATAACAAACTTAAGAATTCCAATAGTTCATGGATTGAGAATCTACATGCAATATAGGCCATAACACTCCAAGGATTATCACAACCTCCCAAATATATCTATCCTTTAATGCAAACCAAAATAGTTCTAACTAAAACTATTGTCAACCTTGTAGACATCTATTCACTCAATTATAGACTTAGATCAATCCAAATCACCTCAAAGTTTGGAACCAAACCAATCAATCATATACATGACTACTCCTAAACCACAACACCCCATTATACAATGCAATAACATGCATCTTTTCCTCATCACAAGCTATCAACAAACTATCAAACACACACCTTCCACAAATGTCCAATTTCCTTGTCAAAATGCAAATTCCTCATGATGCCCTTAGGATTCCCCTACATCAGGCACTCAAGGTAAACAAAAAAAAATGAGTCCCTCATTTTCTAGGGAAGCTAGCCCCTTCCTAGAAATTTCAACCCATTGTTTCCTCTTCTACTCATTCTTTCCACCTCCTCAAGTATGCTGCAAGCAATCCACTCCAAGCACTACTCTCACCCCTTTCATATTTCATATGTCACTTTATTCCACCAATCATCATTTGCATTACTCTTGGGCTTGCATTAGTCAGAACCCACTTCTCAACCAATCCCTCATATCTGCCAACCTCTTTCCTAGATGTCACATATCCTTCTATCTAGCCCCTAATGACCACAAATTCTTCAATACAACTTCTCATCCTCTTGTTCATCTGCCTATCCTCTAGACACCTCATTTTGCTGACCTCCCATCTCACAACCAACTCTCTACACTGCTTTTACATTTGCAATGTTGCCACCCATTCTAACAATGTCACACATCTTTGGAATCAACCATATTACTCCTCCCCAACACACACCCCTAGCTACTGTAAAATTGCCCCTCACATGCCCTTAATGGCATCAACTTGTGCTTTTAACCATCCTTCTATATGATATAGGTGTTAACCCTCCCATCATACACCACATCTCTATCAAACTGTCATGGCCTTCCCAACAGCAAATAAATAAATCCATTGGCGCAATGTTACACAACACCTCGTCATCATATGCTCCAATGTTGAACTTTAACTAGCATTGTTCCTACACAAAAATCCAAACTCCCTATTGCAACTAACCAAGTTGGTACAATCGTAGATGCCTCATCCTCCTTAGTGCCAACTTGTCACCCATTTCCATAAACACTAAGTTGTTTGTGTTGCAATTATCCACCACCACATCACAACATTTACCACCTACCCTACATCAAGGCCTAAAAAAACTCTTCCTTTGTGTCGACTCACCCCTCCTATCACACCTTAGAGACCTCCACAAAACCAATGAGTCTCCATCCTTAAGGTCCCTCTCCAAAGTAAGTGACCTCTCACCACTGAATGTAGCTCTTGCTCCATCATTTGCTTGCTTTCCTCGACACTCAAACACTCTATGTTTTTCCTCAATACACTTGAGAAAGAATTTCTACCTTTTCCTCATACATCCTATTCCATCTTGTTGAGAATATTCTCCACACTCCTCCCAAACCTCTCTAATTTATGAGTATCCTCTACTCTTTCATCTTTGCAGTAACTTTCATCACCATCTAATAGCTATTGTAGTCATCTCCCTTATTGTTATAATAGGTCATATCATCTTCTTTCTCTCTATGGTAGGAATTTTGGTCTTCTCTTTCTTTGCGGTCTAGTTACCCCTTCCTTGACCTCTTGGGCTTGCTTCCTTATCATCGCGTCTCATTTGATTGCCCTAGTTCTTCTCCTCTCTTCCTCTCTAGCAATTTTTCCTATCCTCCTATTTCCAATTTAGCTTCTCTATGGTGAGAGCCAATTGGTAGGCCTACTCTACTACTATCTTGATATTCCACATACCCAATTCCTCTTGGATGGATTCCCTCAAACCATTGACATATTTTGCCACATTCTCAGCTCCTTCCTCGTGATGCCTTGACCTAATTGTCAACCGATAATACTCCTTAGTGTACTCCTTTATGGTCATCTCTCCCTACCACAAATAGTGCAACTCCTTCAACAATTCCAACTAACAATTAGCCGAAATGAATTTGGATTTTAGCTTTTCTACTATCCAATCCCAATTAGAAATGCTAGGCTTCCCCACTCTATTTTTTTTCTAACTAGACTTTCTTCCACCATATTGTCGCATGGCCTTTTAGCTTATTAGTCTCTGCAAATTTTACCCTATCTGGGTTCACAATGTTCTCATACTCAAAATGTTCTTCCAATTTGATGATCGAGTCTATTAATTTCTCTAGATCCCAATTCCCAAAACAGTTCGATATATCTACCTTGGTCCTCTTACCAATGCTAGAAATGGCTTTTAACATTCTCTCCTCCTTATCCTCTTCACTTCCAACTGATTCCATACGATTTGCTTCATGTTCCTCTTCATCACTCTCCTTGGCCCTAGGATTAGGGTTCCTTTGGCAATCTTGTTCCAACGCATTCATCTAGTTCAGCATCACCTTCAACATCACATATAATTCCTCTATTCTACCTACCACATTTAGAATCCATTGCCCTCTCTTTGGCAATGTCTTAAAAACTTCTCTTGGTCAACACTCTATCCACAACCACCTCTTGCAAACTGCCTCACAATTGGCAATATATTTACAAGCCTCTTGCAAACCTTATTTAATGTCTACAAAGTATATATCACTACAATGCATTTCCTAATCTTTTACTTATGCCTTAATTTACACCAACACTTAAAAACCACATCAACTAGGTGTGCTCACACCCACACTAACACCAATCCATGATCAACCTTGCTTTGATACCATCTAATGCAGTCATGGCCAGAGAGTCCCATGAAGGACTATCTTACCGTGCAATCCACACAAATATACAAACATGAAATAGAAACAAATTGCAATTAGACACCAAATACCCTGGGAAAAGCCTCAACAAGAGAAAACCCCAACCTCCAAAAGATTTCTTATTATATTGATTTCACGAATACAGTTACAATCTATCACAATGGCTTCTTACATTCACTAACACTTAACTTGGAAACACCACTTCCAAACTTGTTGTGTGGGCTACAAAATAATACCACATATCTCTCACATGATTGCACTCCACATCATACTCCTCGTTGCCTAACATGTCAATCTCCACTCCCTCACTGTTGCACTTACTTGTTGCATCCCTACTCTCCTTAATCTTCTTCACTTACTTACAAATGACTTCAAACCATATATTACATCTGCAACATCTGCATAGACCTCAAGATGGTGCAAAGCTTGAAACCACATGAAACATGTCACTAACTTGAAAATAACAAACTTATGAATTCCAAAGGTTCATTGATGGAGAATTTCCACGCAGTACAACTCATACCTCTCCAATAGTCATCAAAACCTCCCAAAATATCTATCCTTTGGCACAAACCAAAATAACCTTCCAAAAACCAAAACTATTCCAACTAAACACTATTGTCACCCCATAGACATCTTATTCACTCAATTATAGACTTATACTAATCCAAATCACCTCAAACTTTGGAAGCAAACTGATAAGTCATACACAAAACCTAAGTCACATAGTTTGCCGAATCTGATGTATGAAGTTCGGATTTAGGCGAATTTGAATTTTTTTAAAAATATTCGTTGAAATTTGTCATTAAATTCGTACGGCCAAATTTTCAAGTTAAAAACTTTTTAAAAAGTGTTTTTAGGGTTTTAAAAGGTCGTTCCAGGTGTTCCGCTACTTTCCTCACCACATTTTGTAGCTCCACTTAATCGGCTTTGTCTGAGTCAATGCCCAACATTACATTTTTCTGGCACACGAAATGGAACTATAGTGCCGAGTTGTGGAAGTCGCTCGAGATAAAACGTTGGCACATGCGCGAGATAAAATAGGCTTTTACTAATTTGCTAATTTCTTTAATAATAATATATAAATATAATGATAATAAATATATAAAATTAAAAATAATAATACAGTATAATATAATATTACAATATAATAATATATTGATTTTAATTAAATTCAATCATTAATAAAATAATTAAGAATATAATAATGTAATATAATACAATATAATATAATATAATAAAAATATAATAATATAACGTGGGAGGTTGGGTGGGCTCCCCTTCCCCCCTTTCTTTATTTCTTCTCCGCATTGGCTTGCTAAGAGAGCCAGTTGGGCGTTACGGTGGCGGAATGGAAAGGGCTAAGGGGGACGTAGAAGGGTGTGACTAGGATGTTGGTCATGTGGCTTAGGTGACATTTATCTTCCCTGAGCTCGAGGATGCCGTAGGCATCATTACTTGGAGGTCGTTTAATACGGATTAAACACGGCACATTTGGATGGTTGTCATTAGTAAGGGTGGCGGCGGATTGGTACCTGGCAGTAATTGAGCTGCAGTGTTTAAGTTGGTAGTTTATTATCTTTCCTTCATTCATCTGTGTTGCTTTTTTTGGTTCGTGGCGGTTTTAGTGGCAGACTCTATTTGTTCTGGTGGTGGCGCTCATGGCAAAGCGCTCTCGCTTCGTCATCGAGGTCTCTGTGGATGGAGTGGCGAAGTTTGGGGCAGACACGCCAATCTCTTTGAAATCATCGGCTAGACAAGCCTCCTTCAGAGAAATCAAAGACCAACGGCTGAAGCGGATTCTCACAAACAAGGATCCGCTGGTCTTGGTGGCGACAAAAATGATCCTGGGAGTTGGTCATTTGGCCAACAAGGAGTTCGAAAGAGACAACCATCACATCTCCTCTCGGTTCCTAGCCTCTCTTCTGGATAACGGCGTGTCTAAGGCCAAGGCCAAACTATTGCTGGTAAAGATGTTTCGAAAGGACCTGGTGGGTGGTTTAGATGAGGTGTTGAGCTTTGTTGTGGAGGGCAGAGGTGTTCCAAGGCCGAGTGACTTCGCAATTATTCGGGGCTTGGACGAGGCTGTGAAGCTATTTCCGTTCCTTCTTGACTTGAGCGGTCCGGCATTGAGCAAACACAGATTGGTGGCGACGGTGGCTATCGAATTCTTGAAGAAATTCTTCAGTTTGTTGGCGGCGGGTGGTGTCGAGTGGGTAAAGGTCTTTGAAGATTTTGCTGCTTTAAACAACTTTCTGTGAGTGTCTTCCTGTTGATGATGGTTCTGGTAATTTTAGGGTTCCTTTCTCTAGTTCAATGACATTCTCAAGTTGTGGGGTTAGTAATTTTGGCCTCTTAATGGCCATTTTGTGAATTTTGGGTGCTCGGGATTTGTCTATTCACGGTTGGGGCCGAACCTTTCTGGCCTTTCGGGTTGGTTGACGGCTTTGGTGGCAAGGTGGTGGGTTCTGGAAGGCTGGGTTTCCTGTTTTGGCTTGTCTCTGGGGTGGTTTTTTGGTACAGGTGGTTGGGTTGGGTTTTGTTGGTGCTTGATGGCGGATTCATTTCCTGCGTTTGCAGATGATTGTACTCTCCTTCTTTAATATATAAATCAAAACTTACGTATCAAAAAAAAATATATAATAATATAACAATAATAACATTAGCATAATAAAATAATGATTAAAAATATAATAATAATATAATAATATAACAATAAAAATTAATAATATTATATAACATAATTTATATAATATAATATTTGTGTTATTTATATTATTTTGATTATTTATATATGATATTTATATTATATTATAATAAAAATAAACACTTCTAAAAAAATATATCTCAAAAAAATTATTTCTATCTTAAATTTAAATTTAACTGTCATTTACTTATCAATATATTAATAATAAAAAATTAGTTAATAAGAAATGAAGTAACGATTTGTTCACAAAAATTCTTATTTTTATATTAAACTTAAATTTAACGGCCATTTACTTGTCAATGTATTAATATTTAATAATTTACATAAGGCGAATTTAATCCGAATTTTCTACTTTTCAAATTTTTTCCTTGTCGAACTTCATCCAAATTTCAATGTTGCTGAACTCAAATTCGAATTTGAACCTTGTGACTTAGCACAAGGAACTACTCCTAAAGCCACAACACCCAACTATACAATGGGGTGAAACACCTCAACTTTTCCTCATCACAAACTATCAATAAAATGTCAAACAAACACTTTGCCACTAATTCTCAATTTCCTCAACACAATGCAGATTCCTCACAATGCCCTCAAGATGCCCCTGCATCATGTGCAAGATTAGAAGAATATTCTTGTTGCTACACAAAAGATTCCTATGTGTAGCAAGACATTCCTATTGCTACACACAATGCCGGACAAGAGATTTATGTTGCTGCGCAAGAGATTCATGTTATCAAGCAAGTAAATAGCTTTGTTGCACAAGTGATCTTCCTTGCTTCACAAGATATCCCTTTGGTTGCACAAGCAATCTCTTTGTTATGCAAGCACTCTCTTTTGTTGTGTAAGTTAACATCCACCACAAATTGGATTGATTAGCTATCCAAACTGATTTACTGCAGACAAGTGAATAGGACACCAAGATCTACACAATGACTCACCATAGCATCAATCCAAAGTGAGCAAATAAGATTCCAAAAAGATAATTTTTGTTTCATAACAAACAAGGCATTGTTGAAGAGTTGGTTGGACGGCTAAACAGCCTGGAGCTGAAGATCGAAAAAGCGTAAGTTTGTTGTAGAACAGTGTTCTCCCCAAAAATTGCTGTCTCATTTCCAAGATGCCACGGTAGGGAAACGTCCCTCCATCATGCCACCACCGCTGCTACCAAGTAGGAGGATGTCTCTCACAGAGCGGACATTTCTGGGGCGTACATGTGTGTATATGAATGTACGTGTCATATATATGTATGTACATGCATACACATGTGTGCATGTCTCTGTGTGTGTTTATCTTCTCTTTTATTGAAAAAAATGAACACCAATATTGAACTCCCAATATCTGAAGGTTGCTAATGAAGTATATTTAGTGATAGGTAGGAACCCTCAAAGAAACTAAATCTGATGCCTTGAACAAAACAGGCAAAAGGGTCTTAGCTCCAGTAAGGGTAAAAGATGGATACCCTTGAGAGGACTAGATCTGAAGGCCACAATCAACAAGCTATAATACCAAATGATATTGCATAATTGCAACAGCAAAGAAATAGAACACAGAAGTATTGCAACTATATCTATCGTATTCACAATTATATTATGTGTATATTTATAGATTGTCAAGCTTTGAGAGGAAGAAAAATTCTAATATTCTAATAGCATAATGTGTCTATAGATATGTACAGCAATTAATAATATACAACAAGCCCATGTGGCGATGCTCCTGATTAGGAAGCCTGTGGAGGCTTTTTGAAATATCAAGGTAGCCTATAGACCTTAAGAAGAAAATAAGGCAGTCTATGCCTTTGCAAAATTGGGCTCAACCATACCTCTCAATAGCAAAATTATCAGGCTTTTTGGCATCATGTGGATGAAGAGATTAGCAGCCCTTGAGGAAATCC
This sequence comes from Sequoia sempervirens, assembly GCA_007258455.2. Classification (NCBI taxonomy): domain Eukaryota; kingdom Viridiplantae; phylum Streptophyta; class Pinopsida; order Cupressales; family Cupressaceae; genus Sequoia; species Sequoia sempervirens. The sequence continues at coordinate 21,208 of VDFB02269612.1, read as the reverse complement.
TTGTTGAAGAAAGCCCACAATCTTAGGGACAATATAGAGGGACTTATCTAAGCCTTGGCCTCTTTGTGGCTAAGGCCCCTTCCATGGTCTAGAATCTAAGTTACGGTTCGGGTTTTGGGTGCGTAAGAGAACCCGATGCGTGGAGTGCGTGAAATTTTTTAGGGGTTTGGGTGCGTATGGAGTGTGTGTATATATATATATATATATATATATATATATATATAAATATTTATTATATATACAAAAAAAAAAGAGAAATATACAGAATTGTAAAACTAAATCATTTCATAGTATGATACTTGATCATTGATCAATGCCAAATGCTAAAGATAAATATTCACGATCATTGATTATTGATCGAGCAAGATTCATCATACATTTACCCTGGCAAACACATTCCCAGGTCTGAGATATTTACAAACTCATTGTATTACTTGTAACTGCTGTTCATTCTATTATCTGCTGTTATAAATCAATGTATTTGCTGCTACAAACAGACTGTAAGAAGTTGTAAAAGATTATAACCTTGTCTCAGATTGAGTACAGACTTTCTTCTATCTGCTGTTAATTTTCTGAGGAATAACTTCATACATCAGCTCTAAACAGAACACAGGAAGTTCTTGCAATAAGTCTGAATATGTATTTCTGAATATGCTTGGTAAACTCAGTCCAATATTGAGTAGTACGTTTCAGATTTGGGTTATCAGATTTACTGTTAGTACTGTCACGTCAAGTCTATGGAGTGGAGAGTAATGTTGTAATGCTGATTATCTGTCATACTGTTATCTACTGCAAATTTTTGAGGTTGTTGTCAATTCTGGTCGTTGTATGTAATGTTTCTGCTGCAAATATAAGCTCAGTTTGTATCGCTGTGGTCTGGCATAGTTTTGGAATACTGTGATCTGCTCTTTGTTGGTTATTCTGAGTATGTACAGGTCTGATATTAATTTCTGAGCAGTTATCTATTGTGTATCATATTTGAAAGTTGGAATGGCTCAGTATTGATTCCCAGATTTGCTTCTGCATTACACATTGAATTATCACAATGGAAATCATCACTATGAAATGATCAATGATCAAGTACATACTATAATCAATGCCATTTTAGGGTTAGGGGGGAATTTTTTAAAAATGTTTTTTAATCATGTTTGGGCCCATTTTTTTTTGACTTGGCCCATGGGTTCGCCGGGTTCGCTGGGTTCGTTTGGGTAGGGCCTGCAGGGTGTGCAGTTCAGCAGTCCGCCATAACCCCGAACCCTGGCGTGTGCTGGGTACCCTGTGCGTACCCAGTCGATACAGAAACCGGGTTCAGTCGGTAACTTAGTCTAGAATTGCACTAGAAATAGGATGATTTCTTCAATCTTGGACCAGGCTAAATACTCTGTTTTCTCATAAAGTGGTGAGATGACGTTGGTGGGCTATTTCACTGCAAACGTTGTGTTGTTGGAAAAAGGAAAAAGATTTTTAGTAAAGTAGCAGGAAAGTGCTAAACTGGTTAAGCTGGAGAAACAGGTGGCTTCCCTACAGGCTATTATTGCTGATCAGAATTGAAAGATTAAAAAGGTGGAATGCAGCAGAAAATATTACAAGTGATAGTATTCAGATGATAGTACTGGGATGTCATACAACCACAATGATTAGAAAATAACTACAAAATTAGAAAAAGTTATTGTAAAAGCTAATAACTACAAAAATTAAAAAAAGTTATTGTAAAAGCTAAGTCCAGCATTTTAATTTCTTTTTATGATAGAGCTACCTCCAATTAGAATGTGATAAGAACAAAGTTTATCTACAGTCCATAATTCCTCCAAAATTTATATTCCTCACATCACCAAACAAGAGATGCCACTAAGAAACTCATTTTAATTTCTTTTTATGAGAGCTATCTCCAATTAGAATGTGATAAGAACAAAGTTTATCTACAGTCCATAATTCCTCCAAATTTATATTCCTAACATCACCAAACAAGAGATGCCACTAAGAAACTCATTTTTATTTCTTTTTATGATAGAGCTACCTCCAATTAGAATGTGATAAGAAGTTTCTACACACCATAATTCCTCCAAAATTTATATTCCTCACGTCACCAAACAAGAGATGCCACTAAGAAACTCATTTTAATTTCTTTTTATGATAGAGCTACCTTCAATTAGAAAGTGATAAGAACAAAGTTGATCCACACTCCATAATTCCTCCAAAATTTATATTCCTCACATCACCAAACAAGAGATACCACTAATAAACTCAATCTCATGAACCACAAAGAGAAACAATGAAATCATAAAGTCATCTATCTTTACCTGAAGTGCACAGTAATTGCTAAGTGAATACAAAAACTCCTCGCTAGCATTTTCTGTAATTAATTTTGACATGGCTTCAGGATTTGGATTGAGTATCTGCATGAAATTGATTTGAATCAAAACATTAAAATTGAGTAGAACTGTAGAACCATCAAGAAATGCTATCTTAATCATTTCACTGGTTCTAGAAACTGCAATGATCCAAACTCTAGTAACAATGGGGACTCAATCTAGCACCTTTTAAATTAGTTAAAACATTCAAAGAGAAGAAATATTGTAGAATTTTAACTGGATACCTGTGGAATGCAAGCCACGATACGATCTACCATGATATTGTGTTCTCTACAGTAAGATAGGAGATCTGACTCGTGGAATTCTACTCTTTCAAGCAGAGTTTTCCCCTCATCATCATAAATTGGGAATCCATTCTCATCTAAGGAATTCAGATACAAGTTTATCCGGGCAACTTTGACAGCTCTGGGATTTATATCAAGACCATAAACCTATAAAAGAAATATCAAATAAATGAATCAATCATACGTATATTAGACATGCATAAATATGTGTGTTTGTCTGTGTGTACATTATAATACACACAAATGAACATAAATCTACCATTTTTTTGCAACACAATCATCTGCAATTTCAGAAAAATCTATCTGATATTAGAATTTAGTTGCAGCCAAAGCAATAAGACATGAGAAATATTTAACATAGGATCCATGGGAAGGCTTGACAATTGACATTAGGTTTGTACAACTCAAGTAAAGGTAAATCTCCGATGCTGTAACAATCAAATTGGCAGAAAATGAGTACTTAATAGAAGCTTGCCTTCTGAGGGGACCACTTTTCAGCTAATGCAATGGATATCCATCCATTCCCACACCCAAGCTCAGTTACTGTTCTGTCCTTAAACATAGAATCAGGGTACCTGTTGATTCCTTCAAAAAATGTAAAGGACCAATCCTCTGGAAGAAAAATACTAGGAAGTTCCATCATTGTCAACTTCTTCCTATCTTGCTGAAAACCTGAATAACAAACAAATACATGTCAACAAAGGAAAGTAAAAGATTTGATATTTTTTTAAAAGCAACCAGATGTCCACAAGGCAGAATAAATGAGTGAATTGGACTGGGCGGTTCTTCTTGATGAATGGTGATCTAAGGCATAGCTATGATCATTTAACTTAAAATGATTTGAACTGGCAAAAAGCAAGATAGTTTGAAACTGCATATTCGATTAAGTTTATTAAAATATCTTAACTCCAACATTAGGGCTCAAGATGATTAGAAATTGCAATTACGGTCATAGTAACCAACATTTGATTAATTGGAACCAACATTAGAGTTGGAAGTAAAGTGTCTAGCTTATAAGAATTCACAAGATCAACAGCCAAACATAATGAATGTCTTAATGTATGATAACTCCTAATCAATAAAAATTGTCTTATAACTTCTTTTTATCCATGTGTATTTCCTCACATTTTCCAATGATGGTATCCAAGCACCGCATAATCTTAAGTTAACCAAACTCCAGCAGAGTTTGAGTTAATAAGGCAAGTACAAGGTGGGAGATAAGCCTTGCAAAGCCAAATAATCGGGGTAAAATATTATACAAGTCATGCTTTAAAAAGGCACACAAAAGGAGAGTGAAATTGGCAAACATCAAATGAAAGATTGAAACTGGCGAACATAAAGTTTATTAAATTTTATCAAAGGAAAGTTCTCACGAAACAAGCATACCAATAATCAACAGCAATTCTGGAGAATAAAAAGAATTTGTAGGAATGTATTATATTGATCCTCACACCATATGTATGACAGACAAAGATAGGGAAGGTCAACTCTGACAGACATACAACTTCAATGCATCCTAATATATATTAAATTATTTCACACTTCTTTAGTAAATTAATCTGCGATGAGAAACAAACCTTACAAAACTGAGACCAGTATTTTCAAAGCCCTTGCTGCAGATTGACATACTAAAACTGTTTATAGATTCCTCACAGATTATAGATGGAACTCTTCAAAACATTATACAAAAGAGACAAAGGACGGACCCCTGTCAAACTCAGGAGATACATAATGTAAATGCGAAGATGTTTTCTGCCTGTTCTGTAACATTCTGACCTCCAGAGAATTGTAGAAGTTTGAGTACTGTTGGACAGTCAGACAAAATATGTAGTACGCATAAGCCTTTGAGATATTTAATTTCCAAAATTTGTGTTATTCTGTAGGTGACAAAATCAAATTTGATGGACAATTTTCATATCTAGAAACAATAATGTCAGTTATGTTTAATGAAGAGAAAATTTTGGGAGAACATCAGTAAAACTGACCAATATGTCCAAGGGATTGAGATCAAGCGGTTAAAGCATTGGGTTCTCATTGTGGAGACCCAAGTTCAAATCCCCAAAGTGACATCTAAGGTGGAATTCTAAGTGATGACTCTTAGTCTTCCACTGTTTGGCTTCTAGTAGTAATTTCTAAGTTGTTGCTCTTAAGAAGCTAAGTATTGTATTGTTCATACGGAGCTAAGTATTGTATATTTGTAGACTATCAGAACATATTATAGAAAAAAAATATGACAAACAGAGTGACAAATCAGCTGTGAGGAAAACTAAAGATGATAGAGCTTTACCCTTATCAAGTTTGGGCAGTCAGGTACCAAAATCTGCCATCCAAATCTGACAGTATAGTAAAGAAATGGTAGATCTCCTTTAATTTATTTGGTAGCAAAGCCCAAACTTCAAATTTTTTGATGAAATAACAGTGGTCTATAATAGTTAATGAATGAAAGTATGAAAGATCATGTAAACAATTTGAAGTCATTATTGTGGAAGTATTCATGTATTGGGACTGAAATAAAAGGTGAAGCTCAAATTATGTAGAAAATCAATAACATATAATTCACATCAAGTGAGATATCCTCAAATACTTAAAGAATCTCATTGCAATGTTTGTAGCAGAAGAAAGAAGGTTGAGTAACAATAAAGACAAAACAGAAGAACATAGCTTTTTCTCAGTAATAATAGACATGAAATATAAACAATAAAGGAAAGTTTGGCATGAATATGATTAACAAAAAAGTAGATTACTATAGTCAGATTGCCTGGAATTGTAGAGTTTGTGAATCTGATTTTCTTTAAGCAAAGCAGAGGAGATGATCAAAGAGACAACATTGCCATTCATGATGCTCGGGAAGATGAAGAAGATGGCAGTAAGCTATCAATGTCTGCCTATTCTGGTTGGCTGTTCAAAATGCATTCACTTATACAAATGCCTCCACATGATAGGAACTTCAGATGGGGCTACTCAACACGGGCAGCTGTTTATCAACCTGAAGAAGAGCCAATGTTTGGCTTGAAATCTGTTGGGAGAGCTGATATAGAGTTGATTATTGATGCATAAAAAATCAAAAATCAAAATAAATGAGAGGTACATGGTGGATTTCCTAGAGAACTAACGAGAATTATAAGAAATTTTCTATATGTTTCAGAGGACAAAAGCCTACCAGTATGCAGTCTTTACTAACATTGAAATATGTTTCTTCTTTACAAATTGTCATAGTATTTGAGTTTCATATTAACAGTGGCGATGGATCTGAAAATTAATATTTTCAATTTTAAAGCAAGTGTTGGATTATTAAAAACTCCAATATCAGGGGTCATCTTAATTAGAAACTATTATGTAAATGGTCAGATCAATGTTGTCTGACCATCATTATAGTAGTCTGCTTACTATGCAAAATTCTTTAGACCAACAACGGGGCATATTTCAAAATGTTTCACCTCAATGCATCACTGACACTTGTGTAATAAAAAGCTGTCTTTTTGTTTGAACTTTCTCTTATACCTGTGAGCGTCCTTTTGAGCTTTAAACAATCCCCACGTGAATAACTGAAAATCAACAGTCAAAATATCCCCAGAAAAGATTTCAAACTTACAAAGGACTCCATAATACCATATAAGCCTAATCTTGTGAACAGTGATCAAGAAACTAATTACAATGACCATATCAAGCCTGCCAAAATAGTAGCTGGAAACCATCACAAATATCTAGGCTTAAAAGTATTTTCCTTTATTCACAAGATCCCATAACCAAGATGTATTTGGGCGATAGATCACAACGCAATAGAACTACTCTAGCATCATTGAGACAAATCATGTTGAGAAAAGAAAATACAAAATCACAAACTATCCAATTCAATTTATTTCTGAATTTCATGAGGTCATGATCTTGTAATTGTTAGGGAAGCTAAAGGAGGCCTTGAAATTCATGTCCCAATAATGCAATAACAAAAGATTACAAAATATAAATAGGCATTGTAACAATTTATACTAATGTATGCAATCACAACTAAAAGAAAGACATGATTCTAGAGATACTTTCACATGCATATCTCCATACAAAATAGCTATAAACAGTTGAATGCATTTCACATAATCAACCAACTATAAACAAACCCTGACTTCACTCTAGTTGATTACATATCATTCAACCAACATTGCTACAATGTAACAAAGATGAAACAGATTTTTGCGCCAGTTTCCTTAAAGAAAAACAAATTGTCCCCATAATGTAATGTAAAACAAGCTTGTATTTCAAACCAAAAATAAAAACCATACAAAGAATTGTCACGCACAAAAGACTGTTGAGTTGACAAAGCATTCTAAATGATTACGTTCTCAGGTTAATCTTGTTTAAGCATAAAGATATCCCTTTGTGAACATAACAAAGATCCTTCTAAATGATTATGTCATCTAGTTAACCTCGTTCTAGCATAAAGGTATCCCTTCATGGACACTATAGGATCATAGAATACTAGAAGGAAAAGAGCTTGATATCAGAATAAAAAATGGGGATCAAAAGTACATCTGTTTCCAACAAAACAGCCTTTAGTAAGAATATAACCATAGAAGCTTAAAAAGATTATAGCTAAAACACCTAACAAGGAAACAACAACAAGAGGGAATGATCCCAAGGACTATCAAGTTCATGGATGGAATCATATGATGTAGTTCCATGAACCAAAACAATGGAGCTGAGTTAATTCTTCTTTAATTACACTTCTTGAAGAGACCTTACCCTAAAGAGGAATGTTGGAGTTCATACTATCAATGAGAAAAATGAATCACAATGTGTTAATAAAATGAAGAAAATCAAATAATATAAAGAACCTGCAGCCAATAAATGACAAGAGCCAGAAACAATATCCTATGGTCATGGTACAGCAATAATTCAAAGGTCTAAGATGGCCATAGCCAGAAAAAAAAAACAATTTGTAAAGGGTGTGAATGTACATTCAGGCATATGTTGACATACTGGAAAGATAACTATGATGCTAACAAAGAGAACTTGAAAAAGTCCTAAAGTAAATCTCCTTAATTGCAGATACTTTTGTGTAAGACCCGTTATAAAGGAATATGATAAAGTGGCAAAAGGTAGTGATGTAAGCAAGTTACATGTAAGCTGGTACTGAGACAATTTTGTCTACATATGGAGATTCACTTGTATGCACATGTTTTAACATTCAAATGTTAAGAGTACTCTAGGCACTTTGCATGTCTTCCTCTTATGATTTAGTGGGTTTAATGTCTTTGATCTTGTATTTGCTACTGTTGTAAGTGTTGATAATGGATACAGATAATTGTGGTGTGCTAACAGTTTTAACTTCGCTCATCTTGTATTTGCTAATGTCACTTATACCAGTGTTTATAATGAAAATAGATCTCTTCTTTTGGCAAGGATCCTCCTCTTTTGAGGCAAACCCTCACCTTGGCAAAAAAAACCAGCCACTGCAACTAAACCACAGCATAACAGAGTATTTCATCAGCGATGCAAAACTCTGTAAAAAGTAATAATGATAGTTCTGCAACTGCAAGGTCCATTACTTCCAAGAAAACAATATAATAAGTTCAGTCTAATGGCTTAGACTGCAACATGCCAACCCATTAGCATTAATTTATTACCACAAAAATAGAAAGATAACAATACAGAGACCTCGGTATCATAGATGAAGGCATCAGTTTCATAACAGGGCCTTCCATAAACTTTATAACTATAGGAAATTTTGGCCCTTGGCATTGAGTGGTTGTCTGTACATGGAGCAACCCAAAATGTAGTTGACTGAATAACAAAATTAGAAATCAGAATTTAAATATACAAATGAAAGCATTGTATCAGTTATACAAATAAATTTATTATCTGCTCCATGGTTCCCTCCATTAAAACATCGATATCTACTACAGACTTTTCTGCTTCTTCTTAGTGGTCAACGTGAAACATGTATATCTAGATTTATAATAATGAAGATTAGATACATACAGTTCACATAATTGCAAATTAAATCATGAATCTTGGCAGTAGTGACAGTTATCCGAAGGGATTAGGTCTTTTATTACTTTAATTATTACTTAAATGAGATACACAATAGAAGAACTGGAAATAGAAAACGTAAAATGGCATGCTGCAATCTAGGATACGACGCCAAGGGTTGCTATCGGAGGGCAAAAAGTGATCCAGAAAAATTAAATTTGATTCGTGTCTAATTCCCTGAATAAAACGGAAAATTTTGACAATCAATTTCTTCACGGCAAATAAATGTATCTTACAATTTTGCAACATGGACATTTGGGGATGTTTTAAGCAATGTTGAAATGAGAATTTATGTCAGGGGTCGTCCCTTTCGTGTTAACAGATCAGAACGGATCGAATCGATAAAACTGTATGAGAAGGGCAACATTGGAATGAGCAGAGGTCGAATCTAATCTAATCCATCCATGTTTGACATTGCAAGCTATGATTGAAAAATATGGTTACGTACAAGTGGACAGAAAAAGAAAAAGAAAGGAAGAAATGACCTTCGTAACTGGCGAGAGACAAATCATGAATGTTGAAATGGAAAGTGGAGAGACAGTTGTGGGAGTCAGTAGCAGCAATGTGCCTTTGCAGCGAGGAGAGGAACACCCGCGCTTCTTTCCGACTTTCCACATTGTCGAGCCTCTCCAGAATGCCTTTTATGGCATTGTACGCACTATCTCCAGAACGCCTGCACTCTGTCAAGAAGGCTTCCACTTCCCTCTCCCCGTCTCCATTCAATCCCATTCTTCCCTTCGCTTCCTTTCCTTTCCTCCCCACTCCCCTCGCCTTTTAATTCAGTTAAAGAGGCTGTTGCCTGTGCAATCTCATGAATCACAACGTGCATAAATAAGATCGTAAAGAACAAGGGAACAGATCCAAATTATTATAGATTGCTCTTTAAAGCTGCCACTCCCTAAATTATTGTGAGTGCGTCCCCAATTGATGGGTGGTCCCTTCCACAAGTCAACCGCCTCATCTGACAGACGTGGTTGAAATCTCGGTACAGTGAGGCATCCGATTTCATTCCCGCCACTCATCTCCAATGGCTTCTAACCACGTCTCTATCTTTGGAAAGCTTTAATTGGAACTGATTTTGTAGAAATATTATCGTAATTTTATTTTTCTGTTTGAAGTTCATTATATTTTGAGATTAAAGATAGTTATGTGATGGCACACCTCTTTGTTTTAACTCTTAGACTTGCTAAACTGAATTAGTTTTGAAAGTTTTGATTTAAATATTTTAATTTTCAAAGTTTTTTTTAAAAATATTTTGGTAATATTATATTTTTTTTAAGAGGATAAATATCATGATTATTTATGGTGTTGGAACAATTGACTTTTTTTTTTCAAGATCATGAGTCTTTGTATTTAGCAAGATTTCATTTTTGGTAATTTTTTTGTGAGTCAATCGACTTCACCAATAGACCCCAAGCCACTTGACTATTATAATTTTTTGGTCAGTAGACCATTATATTTTAAGTCTTTCATTTTATTATCAAAATTGACTTCTATTTATTAACACGCCAAAAACTATAACATGACACTTACTTTTATAATGTCTAAATTTAAATATTTCTAATAGCTTAGTGGAAAACAAACAAAAAAAATCAATTACCAAAATAACATAATAAATGGTTACAAACTAGAAATGAAATAAAAGAAATATGCAAATTTCTAGGTTAATTAAATAAATGCAATCAATTAAATATAAATTAACCTAGATAATAGAGTTGGGATTAATGATTGTAATAAGTACATAAATATTAAATGTGATAGATAGGGATACCTAACTCTAGAAATAATGAAGTAGAAATTATGTTGAATTTGTTTGCGACTATCCCAAAATTAAAGTGATTGGTTTAATGGGTGTGCTAGATTTAGTATAGTCTTAGAAATCCCTAAGGTTTAATCTCAAGTGTTCTAGGATCGATCTCAAGCAATGCAAATCTAATTTGACTTGCAAAAAATATTTATGACACATGGGAATGCTTTGACAAACTAGAACTTAAAAAGTTGTTTGCCTCTACCTTCTTAATATCTAAGTTTGTCAAGTTAGTGTCTAGAAAGATCATTTAGGAGTTCGTTGACTTAATAAGTAAATGGGTTCTCCTAAGCCAAACCCTTTTACTGGGTCAAATTAATAGCAATGAAAATTGAAGATTACATACACCAAGATGCAGGTGGCTTATATGCATATGGGTAAAAGTATAAACTTGTCACATTTTTGGCCAACTAAATAGTTTTTATCAAACGCCTTTCAGTTAGAGAGTACTCAATTGAAGGGGTTTTGGTTGAAACCAAGTGGCAATGACATGGAGCCTACATGGCATACAATAATCAATCAAAAGGTGAAAGATGTATGCTTGGATACCTTTCGGCTCGAAACCTGCTTGGACTTAAGGCATTTGAATGATATTGTAGTGTACATTAAAGGTGTATGTTGCCTCAATGGCCTGCAAGGTGCCCAAGTAAGTTATAAAAAAAAACACACATTGTTCCCTTCATTTTGTGAATTATTTTCTTTGTAATATGATAAATCATAGTAAGCCTGTGATAGTCAATTTATTATTCATGAAAGTTTATGATAGTGTTAAAATAGCATGCATAGATTGTTGCAACTTGCTAGAATCGTATGCAAAGAGGAATAGTGTTATATATCTCAAAACATAGGCCTCATACAACCATACATAAGGTTATATTAAGATATATCTTTAGACAAACAAATCCTATAACCCATACTCTTGCACTCGTACCCTAATATAAAACTAATCTAGTTAGGTTCTATGTTGATTCCATCCAAATTCCCTTGAAGAAAAGGTGTCTACATAACTAGTTCATTCATGATCTTCTCATAAGTTAGTATTGTAAACTATTCATAGCTATGTATTTATGCTTGAATAACCTTTTGCATGGCCTTGCTATGGCTTTACGGTCAAACAATCAATACTTCACAATTATCAAAGTAACTATAGAACCCAGACACAAATTTACAAAAAAAAACTAGAGGTAGTATATATGACCTTGATAATGAAGGTGTTTCAGACAGAAAGACAACATGTTTGATTGTTCTTACCACATCAAGGATTGCTTTTATCTGTCACAATACCAAAATTAGTTTCATGAGACTAAAAGGAAACAAAACTTGTATAGCATAGAAAGGTCATAAATCATCACCCATGTTGCCTATTTACTTAAGAATAACAATTTGATATGTTAACAATCTACTAGCTAAATCTTCCAACATAATAAGGGACTGACCTATTGACTCCCTGGAGTAATGATTTACAAATCAATGATAATTATATATATATAGTTGTTCAAAAATTATAAAGCTTGTCTAATTATAAAATAGCTTCTTCATGATTTTGAATGTATTCCATATTTAAATATCTGCCCCACTATGTATTGGATTCGAGTTCAATATTGTTGCCTTTAGTCAATTGGTAGTAGTCTTTAAGCATATTCTTTAATCCTACAACATAACCGATTAAGATATTATTTCAAATTTCATGCTCATACTTATCGTACTTTTGATTTCATCATTGCTAGATCACGTGTTATACTTCCATAATTAAAATTTGCGAGCTATCTAGTGCATTCTAAGTATACCTTCAACACTTCAATGATACATAGACCTTATAGAATCATGCATTCAGTGAAAGGGCTTCTATCTATCTCCCATATTTATCTTTTATTCCATTTTAGTATTTCTTAACAACGTTTTGTTCTTTGCCCATTATATGAAAAATGTATGTTCATCTAACTTGTGATTGCAATATTTTTTCAAGTTGTATTCTAGATTTGGTATTATTGCATACATAAAAAGGTGCAAGATTTATAGTTTAAATTAGATGATGTGGAGCCTTTTAAAACTTATTTGCTAGCTTAGGTAAAAGAGCAAATTTTGAAACTTGCAGCCAATTAAAGACAATTTCCCATAAACTTATAAAAGAAAATCTATGCATCTAAGTATTCAGAATCACACATACCAAGAGAATGAGCAACATACCATGAAAATATCACTGAATGCCACAGGAAAACCCTCGAGAGGAAAAAACCCGACCTCAAAAGCATCCATCTCATGTATTATTCAATGGCAAATATTACAATACCTTTAGTCTCCATGAACACCAATGGCTTAACAAACTCTCTCAACAATCACTCTTTTGAACAAACAACAACTTCCACATCATGTGCATTGGCTTCCAAACCCTTACAAATGCTACCTAAGAGCTTCTTTATGTAATTGCATCACAATAACTACCTTTGTGGTTTCTTTTATAGAAGCAAGCTCCCACAAAACCACTAAGTGGTATTACACAAAACTATGTGACAATAACTATGATATTACAAACCATGTCCCCTTATTTAATATTGGGTGTTTTATTTGTATTTTCCCCAATATTAAATAGTGCCTACAACCAACATATGTTACGTAACATTAAAAGTGGCCCCAAAAGTGTCTCAATTAAATATATTATACAGGTGTACACTTACCTTTTCCTAACATTCATCATAATTGTATACATTGCATAAGAACAAGTAACCTCTAAACATGAATCAAAATGAACAAATCCATATAGCCACATATACCATCAGCAGGAATCAAAATGCTCATGTATACATCAAGATACACATGACAAGATAAAAATACAACCATCCCAAGGCATAAATGATCTCAGTCACTTCATCGTACTTGATGCACCAGATGAGACATCCAATGGAGAAGCCCTAATCCTCTACAATGAAAACAGTCACCACTCGGCCGGTATCCAACCTAAAACCTCAATCTCAAAGGTATCAATATACCATGATTGTCAAGATACACAAACCAGCTAGAAATAACACCCACAACAAGTCCATCAATATCCTTCCTCCATACCTCCAAGTGCCTATATAATGAAACTCATGCCATGAAACATATACACCCATAGTACAAGTCTGCCAAGCTCCATGTGCCAAAACACGTCAAAGAATGACATACACATCTAAGAGCTCCCACTGCATGTGTAATGCAAATCTGAAAAATATCAAGGCATACCAAGTCTACCAATAGCATCATATAGAAAGTGTAAACTACATCATGTAGTAACAAGGAATCATCCACAATGATATGCGACACGTGTATATCAATAACACCAGCAGAAAAATCTCTCGCGCCTCCCATTGCCAAGCATTAAGTATGATCTCCTCCACAACACCCCAGTAATAACAACACTAGTTTAATCTCCAGATCAAACATAACATGTATCATGTAATCAGCATGGATCATAAGCCCTCATAAAGAGGTCGACTAAATCCATTCCCGATGAGAGGGAAGCCAATGTCCCAAAGATCGCGTCAGTAGATGTACTCACCAGTAAAATAGGGGATGAAGCGTAGCACTCCTCAAATGGTCCTCCAAAAGTCATATATCCATGGCTCTCAAGATTATATGCATGAGAGATAAAGGCATAGTGCCAGCACAGAAGAAGCAATGAAGCAGCCTCTCATGATTGAAGCGTCAAATTACCAGACCAAGAGTGGGAATGAGGAATGCTCCATAGGACGTCCAAGGTCATCATGACTCATCCAAAAACACTCTCCTCCTTGGGTCATGTGAACTCACGTCCAACCAAGGTGTGGGATCCTCGGCTTCTTGAAATCTCATCAAAGTAGCTCATCCAACACGTGTCTCTGATCATGAAGACTCAGCCTCACCCTATGTCTGGTATCCATGGTACCCTATAACCCAGCCAATCCATGCAGAATCCAAATGCGACATGGCATCATGGAGTGTCAAGGAAATTGATAGATGTGCCCAATGCAGATAACCACACCGGATCAGTTTTCAAACTCCAATCATGAGATCGGGAACGTAAACAGCGACCAGCATGATCAACATCTCTCTAGGGGATCATGCACCATAACATATATGTGAATTTCTAGTCTCATGAAGACAAGGTATCATGCCAAACAAGCGTCTAATAATCAAGAGTAAACCATGACATAATAGCAAAACACTCTAAACCAAGAAACCATATCCCCAATCACATGAAGATAACCATACCAAATGATGCATCCATGTCACTGCCAACAACTCCCACTGAACTATGATACCAAGTCACACAAGGCATCATGACAACCATCCTCTCTGTGAAGATCATCCAGGTCTACACACACAACTGAAATGTTAGTAACATAAAAAGTAGAACAATAATCTCCAAGCCGAGAAGATACCTACAACCACCAAACCATCATAAACATATCCATCACCGCCAAGACCATCACTGTCAAAAGCTCCCACTAAAAAGTGTAATCAAGCTATCCATTACATCATGATAACAATATCCTTATGAAGATCAACCAAAGGCCCTCACACAATCAAAGAACTCAAATATAACAAGAGCTCCCAAAAGGAAAAGTAAAATCATGATCCTCATACCACGAAGATACACCGCCATAACCATAATTAGGAACCAATCCAACACCACCAACAATGCACCTGCATAAACCATCATGACATGTCAAAGTCTCTAAAGCATAAGAAACATCCATGACATCATGATCACCACCAAATGTAACAACAACTCAACCCAACTGTGTCCACATATCTGCATAATCATAGTCAACTAAATAGGTCTCATATCATGACTATACCTAGTAATACCATCTCACCTCCTCAACATGATAACAAAACTATCAAACCAAGTGACTAAACCAAGCCACCAAAATTGAACATGCATCAACATTGAAATATTAATGGGCAAAGATAACCCATGTCCAAGTCATAAATACAACATGTAAGTATAGACCGCCTACAACATTGCACAACTTGTAGATGCACATCCGTGAGCATAGATCAATCCTTATCTGCGATAACCATGTCAAAATAGAATAATGCGTCATTGGTGAACGTACAATGAAGATCAGCATCAAATCTCCGAGATCAGATCGTCCATGAAACTCATAATATCGCCATGGTCAAAGAAACCCATGAAGCAACTCAGGACAAATGAATATGAAAATAAAACCATGCAAAATGTAATCAGAGCTGATCCACTATGGTGCATGGACAAACTTTTTTGTCGACTATTTGAAGTCTAAAATCCGACTCCATATGCACCTGATATGCCCTCTCGAAGCTCAAAATAAATATATAACTTTGAACAAGAAAAACACTATCAAAACTATAGAATCTAGAAAAATATTTGTCACCACAACGTAGAGCTTTGAGTCAGCTTTCCAATGAGTCCAAAAATTTGAAAATATGACATACTGGGAAAAAGTTATGCCCTTCGAAAGTAAAACTGCAGTTTACACCTGAGGCAAAAAAAAATTTAGGTGGTTGAGCAACAGCCCCACCTGGACGGCGCCGCTCAGTTGGTGGTGGATGCGAAATTGTTATAAAATCCATTTTAATCCCCATATAATAAAAATTTCTTCGATCTCCATTTAATAAATCCATGGTGAACTTTTTAAAATAAGCAGTGAAAAATTTAATAATAAAAAAATTTACTTAAAAATTTCTTTTACCCCACATTGGGGGGTGGCGGGACCTGACTTACTTGCAGGACAGGGGGGCCGTTGCCAACGGCATACCCTGGCCAACAGGGGCCGACGTACACTGCGGCTGCAGGGTGTCAGCCTTGCAGACACAGGGTATGGAGGGCGATGGGGTGTGGGGCTCGACCCACCCCCAACAATTTTTTTTTTTTTATTAAAAACTTTTCTCAAAAGCCTTTTCAAATCATTTTTTTTATTTCTATTTTTTTTCATATTTTTGCATGGCGATTTTTTTTTCGATTGCCGAGACTTTTTCTTTTCTTTCAGATTTTTATTTTTTTCTAAAACAAATCTGACCTACAAATTGGGTAACTTTACAAAAATTGCAAATTTTAAATTCTAATGAATAGGCAAGTCCTATATCAAATTCATCTCTCATTGACTTGGATCAATATGAGGGTCTGTTTTTGAATACAGGAGATCATCTGTAAATTTTCCCCCACAAAACCCCCACTTGAATGCAAAACCAAGAAACCCATTTCACCCAAAATTTCTCACACCCCAAATCGACAGACACCCCATCAAAACAGCAAACCCAAAACCCTCAAATCTGCAATAAACAACCTACAAAACCCCATATCTTGCCATGCCTTTGATTCTCACATGCAATGCATAGATTCAAACTTAAACAAGATTTTTTTTTATTTTCCTCGACCAAGGGTTATACAACCACAACCAAAGCTCTGATACCACTTGTTGGAAACTTGCAGCCAATTGAAGACAATTTCCACATAACCCATAAAGAAATATATGCATCTAAGTATTCAGAATCCACATGCAAGAGAATAGACAACATACCCATGAAAATATTACACAAGATATACCCTGGGAAAACCCTCAAGAGGGGAAAAAAACCCAGCCTCCAAAAGCATCCATCTCTCATGTATTATTTAGCAATAAATATTATAATACAACTTCTGAGTCTCCATGAACACCATTGAAGCAACAAGCTCTCTCCAAGCAATCCATGCAAACAAGAAAGCAACCACACATCCTGTGCCATGCTTCAAACCCTCACAAATGCTACCTAGAGCTAACATGCAAAGTTGCATCTCACAATAACTATCTTTGTGGTTGCTTTTATAGAAGCAAGCTCCCACAAAACCACTAAGTGGTATTACACAAAACTATGTGACTAAAACCATGAGATTACAAAACCATGTCCCCTTATTTAACATTGGGTGCTTTATTTATTATTTTCCCCAATATTAAATAATTACATTTTTACAACTTATGTCCCAATGCTACATGCAACATTAAGTGGCCCCAAGAATAATTACATTAAATATATTATGCAAGGTGTACAACACACCTTTTTCCTAACACAAATCAAATCCTTCGACATTTGGGATAAAAGTAACTTAAGCTTTACATATTTTATAAATTGGTAGAAACCATTATTTCTTGTGAAAATGATCCTTTTAATAACAAAAATGCTTTAAGAAGGTTTAAATTACCTTTTTAACATATGTTGCAATGTGATTCTCTAGTTTATTTCATTTCCCTTAGTTTTATCATCTTTAATCTCTTTATTTATGTTTATGATGTGGGGATTGTTCTTATATGTTTCATCTCATTTTCAATATCATAAATAAAATTATATTCAAAAGTCGACCTCACAACAATGTTATTATAGGCCAAAGTAGAAGATTTTCATTGAGTTGAATGTATGCCAATCCATGTGAGGAGAGGTCTACAAATAACTATGGCTAACTGTTAACTACTTGTACAAAAATAAAATGTCACACCTTTTCAACACCATCACCAACTTATCATAACATCTAGCTAGCACTAACCATCATCCACGATGCATTATGCATTATGAGAATGCTTATGAGATTGAGTTGCCTAACAATTTGGGTATCTCGCCAATATTCAATGTTGTGAATTTCTATTCATATCATGGATTTGAGGATGTTTCTAATATCACATAATTACCACAAGAGCTTGATTGGGAACAAGTGCCCAAGAAGCAATCAAAAGCAATATTGTATATTTTAGCTATGCTTGTAAGCAAGAGAACTAGGAGAAAGGAGTACAAAGAATATATGGTCGAATGGAAAGGAAAGGGACTAGAAGAGGATGCATGGATGTCAAAAGAAGAAATAGGCTGACTTGGATTGCCAAAACAATCCCTCTAGGAAAAATTAATGTTTAATATTGGCAATACCTATTAAGTGGCTTAAATCAATACATAATATTTGTGGTACCAATTACATGGATACTAGGTATTAAAATTTCACAGTGACAAACTATTTTTAATTCTTAACTCCTAGGAGATAGTTGGCATTGACCATGATAATAATATGAGGGTTTCCTCACAAGGATAGCCTATCAAATTCCAGCCCAAAGCTAGTGGAGAATTAGAAGATAAATATTGATTGACTGAAGTGTTAACCAATGGTCAAGATTCAACATGTTAGGATCTAATGGTATACATTCAATTTTTTCTTACCTAATCATAAATAAGTGTGAGTTTAATTTTTTGAAAGTAAAAGGATTATTTAACTAGTGTACCTATTATGAAAGTACTCAATCTAGATCAAGAGTTCATGCTATGGATGAATGTGTCTAGATGAGTTAGGTGATGCCATAATGTAAAAAGGGAGAGTGTTCACTTATGAATTTGAGAAGTTCAAGGATTATGAGTTGAAATATCCTAGTCATGACCTATAACTAATGGAAAATTAGCTCATGCACTCAAATTTCTTTACAAATATTGAAAAGATATTCATGATTTTTTAAGTTCAAGTCCCAGACTAGAGAAATGGCCATGCCATCGTAGAGGAAGAACATCATTATCATAGATAAGTATCTCTGTTAAATATTAGTATTATATGTTTGTATGCATACATGTTAGATTAAAGAATACATAAGAGTGTCTGCATTCATTAGGCATCATTAAGAATCAATGGAATTGTGTTATTTTGATTTCTTGGAGATTATGTAAGTGAAAAGAATAAAAGAATATCAAAAAAAATAATTTTGTACAAAAATATTTTACAAATTAGTATAGTTTTTTAGTATTATAGACATAATATTTCCTAAATTCTATGAGTTTAGCCAAGCATAATGTTGGAATTATAATTCACACCTTTGGAGTGTGTATTGGCAACGAACGACTATGCACATAATTAACTGCTCTTCAAATTAGGAGGGAAAGCTCCCTCTTTTGTCGTTATTGTGTAAAAAGTAAAGTGATCTAAGTTTCCTATCTTCTTATTCAGCGACTGAGCACAAGGGTGATAAAACTCAATGTGTTGCGGTTAAAGTTTTCTCTGGTTTCTACAGATTTTAACTACAACTAGGCTAAACTATCCTACCTCCTCAAGTAAAACAAAGCAAGAGGGTGTAGGAGAAATATTTGGGGAATGGTTGGATCACTTGGGTCGATCGTCTCTCAGAATGAATCCAAATGCTTTGAACTTTTAGATCTACGCTAGAATAAATCTTATGCAAGCAAACACTCATACGATAAGCTAAATCTTAGGATTCCCAAGGAGGTGACGACACCTGTTTGAGGTGTAGGATGAGATGTAGATTACTAGAAACAACACAGAATAATGAACTATATATTAGGATTCTCAAGGAGGTGACGACACCTATTCAAGGTGTAGGCTGAAATATAGACCATAAAACGACATCAAACGATAACCATTAATCTCCAAATTCCCAAGGAGGTGTCCGCACCTGTTTGAGGTGTAGATTGAAACAATATATTATAAAAACAAATGTTGATAGATCTTGAAACTTTGGATCAAATTGAACATTTCTTTTTTATTTATTTCTTCAAAATCGCTCAATGATTTACAAATATTTGGGACAACAAAGGTACGAAATCATACACTATGCGATCAAACCAAATAACTCTCATCCAAGAGTGAACAGATATTGACTTGCAAGCTTGATGGCACAACGACACAACAATTTTGTGTAGTAATAAAAGTTAAAAAATAATGAGCAAGGTTGCTCTTATTTATAGAAGCTCAAAGGAGTAGGGAACCCTAAAATCTCCTTGAGTTAACACTTAGTTCTTGCCAACCTGCAAGATTTATTCCTATGCCTAAAATTAGGTAACCTAACAGTTAACTGGAAAGTCTACTTCAGTTAATTGATTCTAAACTAAAAGAGAACTCCATCCAATATACAAAAGTGCCTCCAAAATAGACATGCATAATTAGTGGGACAATGAGTTAACTTGGAAAGGGGCATCAAGTTAACTCTTGTATCATAAATGCTATTTTGGAGGGGTCGGACATCCTAACTAAGTGTTTAAACCTCATCAACTCAAGACATCATTTCCTCTAACCAATTATTGACTGCCTATGCATCTGGACAACTGATACTTTGCAAGATGATGATGTGGCATTGCATCATTTCCTTGCCACCTGCAATTTTCTCCTAGTATTCAATATTCTTTGCAGTTGTGTCATCAAGCCTTGTTGACATGGCTGCAATCTGACTTAAACTGCAACCAACAGGATTGCCGCAAAAACTGCTATGGATGAGATCCCAAAACTATGTTTGTATCTCAGCTATCTCGACATATGCACCTCCTTAATGCCGGTATAGGAAAGGGATAGATGTTACCAATGTTCTTATGAACTTGATAACACTTTCCATGATTTGTATGTACTCGATTAATTCCATAGAGTTTGTATCATAATCTTTCACTTTGTATGCAAGTTGTTATTTCCAAGTGTAAATATGTTGCTTGTTCTCCTATTTAGTAACTAAATTGTATGTCATCTGCAAGTTTGAGATAGTGACCTCATCTTTAGGCCTGCTCTTTGTTATGTCTCGCTTTGATTCCTGGATCTCCACTCGAAGGTCATGGGCTCTATACCTTAGCTGGTACAGCTCTACAAGTATACACCGGCCCCTGATGACAAATTCTTCCACTTGATCTCTCAAGTCCTTTCCATATAGGATTAGTCAACTTAGCTGATTTTGTTTTGTGGGGAGCTACAACATCTGTGGAAGCAAGGCAGTGACGTT
>VDFB02269611.1:0-28485 GCA_007258455.2 Sequoia sempervirens | reverse complement strand
TTTTTATTAAAAACTTTTCTCAAAAGCCTTTTCAAATCATTTTTTTTATTTCTATTTTTTTTTCATATTTTTGCATGGCGATTTTTTTTTCAATTGCCGAGACTTTTTCTTTTCTTTCAGATTTTTAATTTTTTCTAAACTCTGTAGAATTTAATCTCTTCATAAATTAAATCTTTTACAAAAAATTGCACTTTAATTTTCCAATAATAGAAATAGGGTAAATTATATATCAAAATTCATCTCTCGGCCAACCTGGATCCAACCATGAGGTCTGTTTTGGGCTAGGAGATCATCTGTAAATTTTCCCCCACAAAACCCCCACTTGAATGCAAAACCAAGAAACCCATTTCACCCAAAATTTCTCACACCCCAAATCGACAGACACCCCATCAAAACAGCAAACCCAAAACCCTCAAATCTGCAATAAACAACCTACAAAACCCCATATCTTGCCATGCCTTTGATTCTCACATGCAATGCATAGATTCAAACTTAAACAAGATTTTTTTTTATTTTCCTCGACCAAGGGTTATACAACCACAACCAAAGCTCCGATACCACTTGTTGGAAACTTGCAGCCAATTGAAGACAATTTCCACATAACCCATAAAGAAATATATGCATCTAGGTATTCAGAATCCACATGCAAGAGAATAGACAACATACCCATGAAAATATTACACAAGATATACCCTGGGAAAACCCTCAAGAGGGGAAAAAAACCCAGCCTCCAAAAGCATCCATCTCTCATGTATTATTTAGCAATAAATATTATAATACAACTTCTGAGTCTCCATGAACACCATTGAAGCAACAAGCTCTCTCCAAGCAATCCATGCAAACAAGAAAGCAACCACACATCCTGTGCCATGCTTCAAACCCTCACAAATGCTACCTAGAGCTAACATGCAAAGTTGCATCTCACAATAACTACCTTTGTGGTTGTTTTTATAGAAGCAAGCTCCCACAAAACCACTAAGCGGTATTACACAAAACTATGTGACTAAAACCATGAGATTACAAAACCCTGTCCCCTTATTTAACATTGGGTGCTTTATTTATTATTTTCCCCAATATTAAATAATTACATTTTTACAACTTATGTCCCAATGCTACATGCAACATTAAGTGGCCCCAAGAATAATTACATTAAATATATTATGCAAGGTGTACAACACACCTTTTTCCTAACACAAATCAAATCCTTCGACATTTGGGATAAAAGTAACTTAAGCTTTACATATTTTATAAATTGGTAGAAACCATTATTTCTTGTGAAAATGATCCTTTTAATAACAAAAATGCTTTAAGAAGGTTTAAATTACCTTTTTAACATATGTTGCAATGTGATTCTCTAGTTTATTTCATTTCCCTTAGTTTTATCATCTTTAATCTCTTTATTTATGTTTATGATGTGGGGATTGTTCTTATATGTTTCATCTCATTTTCAATATCATAAATAAAATTATATTCAAAAGTCGACCTCACAACAATGTTATTATAGGCCAAAGTAGAAGATTTTCATTGAGTTGAATGTATGCCAATCCATGTGAGGAGAGGTCTACAAATAACTATGGCTAACTGTTAACTACTTGTACAAAAATAAAATGTCACACCTTTTCAACACCATCACCAACTTATCATAACATCTAGCTAGCACTAACCATCATCCACGATGCATTATGCATTATGAGAATGCTTATGAGATTGAGTTGCCTAACAATTTGGGTATCTCGCCAATATTCAATGTTGTGAATTTCTATTCATATCATGGATTTGAGGATGTTTCTAATATCACATAATTACCACAAGAGCTTGATTGGGAACAAGTGCCCAAGAAGCAATCAAAAGCAATATTGTATATTTTAGCTATGCTTGTAAGCAAGAGAACTAGGAGAAAGGAGTACAAAGAATATATGGTCGAATGGAAAGGAAAGGGACTAGAAGAGGATGCATGGATGTCAAAAGAAGAAATAGGCTGACTTGGATTGCCAAAACAATCCCTCTAGGAAAAATTAATGTTTAATATTGGCAATACCTATTAAGTGGCTTAAATCAATACATAATATTTGCGGTACCAATTACATGGATACTAGGTATTAAAATTTCACAGTGACAAACTATTTTTAATTCTTAACTCCTAGGAGATAGTTGGCATTGACCATGATAATAATATGAGGGTTTCCTCACAAGGATAGCCTATCAAATTCCAGCCCAAAGCTAGTGGAGAATTAGAAGATAAATATTGATTGACTGAAGTGTTAACCAATGGTCAAGATTCAACATGTTAGGATCTAATGGTATACATTCAATTTTTTCTTACCTAATCATAAATAAGTGTGAGTTTAATTTTTTGAAAGTAAAAGGATTATTTAACTAGTGTACCTATTATGAAAGTACTCAATCTAGATCAAGAGTTCATGCTATGGATGAATGTGTCTAGATGAGTTAGGTGATGCCATAATGTAAAAAGGGAGAGTGTTCACTTATAAATCTAAGAAGTTCAAGGATTATGAGTTGAAATATCCTAGTCATGACCTATAACTAATGGAAAATTAGCTCATGCACTCAAATTTCTTTACAAATATTGAAAAGATATTCATGATTTTTTAAGTTCAAGTCCCAGACTAGAGAAATGGCCATTCCATCGTAGAGGAAGAACATCATTATCATAGATAAGTATCTTTGTTAAATATTAGTATTATATGTTTGTATGCATACATGTTAGATTAAAGAATACATAAGAGTGTCTGCATTCATTAGGCATCATTAAGCATCAATGGAATTGTGTTATTTTGATTTCTTGGAGATTATGTAAGTGAAAAGAATAAAAGAATATCAAAAAAAATATTTTTGTACAAAAATATTTTACAAATTAGTATATTTTTTTAGTATTATAGACATAATATTTCCTAAATTCTATGAGTTTAGCCAAGCATAATGTTGGAATTATAATTCACACCTTTGGAGTGTGTATTGGAAACGAACGACTATGCACATAATTAACTGCTCTTCAAATTAGGAGGGAAAGCTCCCTCTTTTGTCGTTATTGTGTAAAAAGTAAAGTGATCTAAGTTTCCTATCTTCTTACTCAGCGACTAAGCACAAGGGTGATAAAACTCAATGTGTTGCGGTTAAAGTTTTCTCTGGTTTCTACAGATTTTAACTACAACTAGGCTAAACTATCCTACCTCCTCAAGTAAAACAAAGCGAGAGGGTGTAGGAGAAATATTTGGGGAATGGTTGGATCACTTGGGTCGATCGTCTCTTAGAATGAATCCAAATGCTTTGAACTTTCAGATCTACGCTAGAATAAATCTTATGCAAGCAAACACTCATACGATAAGCTAAATCTTAGGATTCCCAAGGAGGTGACGACACCTGTTTGAGGTGTAGGATGAGATGTAGATTACTAGAAACAACACAGAATAATGAACTATATATTAGGATTCTCAAGGAGGTGACGACACCTATTCAAGGTGTAGGCTGAAATATAGATCATAAAATGACATCAAACGATAACCATTAATCTCCAAATTCCCAAGGAGGTGTCCGCGCCTATTTGAGGTGTAGATTGAAACAATATATTATAAAAACAAATGTTGATAGATCTTGAAACTTTGGATCAAATTGCACATTTCTTTTTGATTTATTTCTTCAAAATCGCTCAATGATTTACAAATATTTGGGACAACAAAGGTATGAAATCATACACTATGTGATCAAACCAAATAACTCTCATCCAAGAGTGAACAGATATTGACTTGCAAGCTTGATGGCACAACGAAAAAACAATTTTGTGTAGTAATAAAAGTTAAAAAATAATGAGCAAGGTTGCTCTTATTTATAGAAGCTCAAAGGAGTAGGGAACCCTAAAATATCCTTGAGTTAACACTTAGTTCTTGCCAACCTGCAAGATTTATTCCTATGCCTAAAATTAGGTAACCTAACCGTTAACTAGAAAGTCTACTTCAGTTAATTGATTCTAAACTAAAAGAGAACTCCATCCAATATACAAAAGTGCCTCCAAAATAGACATGCATAATTAGTGGGACAATGAGTTAACTTGGAAAGGGGCATCAAGTTAACTCTTGTATCATAAATGCTATTTTAGAGGGGTAGGACATCCTAACTGAGTGTTTAAACCTCATCAACTCAAGACATCATTTCCTCTAACCAATTATTGACTGCCTATGCATCTGGACAACTGATACTTTGCAAGATGATGATGTGGCATTGCATCATTTCCTTGCCACCTGCAATTTTCTCCTAGTATTCAATATTCTTTGCAGTTGTGTCATCAAGCCTTGTTGTCATGGCTGCAAGCTGACTTAAACTGCAACCAACAAGATCGCCGCAAAAACTGCTACAGATGAGATCCCAAAACTATGTTTGTATCTCAGCTATCTTGACATATGCACCTCCTTAATACCGGTATAGGAAAGGGATAGATGTTACCAATGTTCTTATGAACATGATAACACTTTCCATGATTTGTATGTACTCGATTAATTCCATAGAGTTTGTATCATAATCTTTCACTTTGTATGCAAGTTGTTATTTCCAAGTGTAAAGATGTTGCTTGTTCTCCTATTTAGTAACTAAATTGTATGTCATCTGCAAGTTTGAGATAGTGACCTCATCTTTAGGCCTGCTCTTTGTTACGTGTCGCTTTGATTCCTGGATCTCCACTCGAAGGTCATGGGCTCTATACCTTAGCTGGTACAACTCTACAAGTATACACCGGCCCCTGATGACAAATTCTTCCACTTGATCTCTCAAGTCCTTTCCATATAGGATTAGTCAACTTAGCTGATTTTGTTTTGTGGGGAGCTACAACATTTGTGGAAGCAAGGCAATGACGTTTGATGTACCATGCATCAAGTTGGAGATATACAGTCACAACTGTTGGTTTTCATCCTTTAGGGTTGCTTTGTCTTCACCGTCCTTCACCAATCTTTCTTTGATGCTCACTGAAACAACCTCAAAGAGATCCACCTCAACTTGATGCATGTTCTTGCAAAGGTTGACCTTCAACAAGGTGAATTTATCAGCCTCTATCTCATTTACATTTCTATCTTCAGGTGGTGCAGCGGTCTCAATGATAATCTCGTTATCAACATTCTTTCCCACGTGGACTTGCTTCTTGAGCTTCTTCTCTAGCGTGTTTGGATGGACATGGTCAAATTCTAAGAATTCCAATTGGTAGGAAAGCCTCATTCTCTTCCTTCCTAGGAGATTCTCAAGCCAATATGAATCTTGACTAACCTCGCTAGAAGGATGGATGCTAATCTCGTGAATTCCTGACAAGTGGGATTGTGTTGTAGTGTCGTGTGGTGGTGAATCCAACTCTAAGTCAATATGGATCAATGATTGTTGTGGTGGTGGTGGAATGGGAGGCTCTACTTCCATCTCTAGTATTGTCTCAGCTATAACTTTTTCCATCACTGGCTCAACTGTGTTTGTGGATGTCTCCACATGTTGCTCTTGTTGATTTATATCAACAATCAACATTATTCCCCTTGTATGACCTGACATTTTGGATCCTCTAGGAGGGATACTCCATGTCTTTTGTCTAGGTTTTTCTCTTGAAGTGAAAGGTAGTGAAGTATCAACCAGTGGTGGCTCTGTATCTGGAATAACTAACTTCCATGTCCTTTTACTGTCCAAGTATAGTTGGTTGTTCCTAACAACTGCTTGTTCTTCTTAATGGACATACTTTCCTTGGCATACCAATCCACGACTCATAGTGATTGTGATTAACCTGATCTATGAAGAACAAGTGAAGAATAACTTCCCCATCATCATCAAATAACCCTTCCACGTCCTCTAACAAGAAGTCAACAATTTGTGGAAGTCTGAACCAGCTGTAGTTGCGTCTTCGCACTTCGAACTCATCTTCACAATTGAACCAATAGTCCTCCATGGAAGACTTATGTGAAGAGTATTGACCAAGGCGTGTTGAATAGTGACCCCAAGGATCATATGACCGTCTTTTGATGAGATACATAAGGTTAAGTCTCGTCATCTCATGGTCCATAACCTTGGGACAAGTCGCTGATCTGCACCTATAAAGTCCCATCTAAAAAGGAAAGTTTGTAGTCATCTTGCATTTGATACGTAGAAGAGAATGTACCTTGTGCAATTACCGTAAGAACTCCATGAAGACCACCCTCTCTGATGGATAATGGGGTAACATGGCGGGATGACCCAAGTACCCATACACATGGATGTAGGTAAAAGTGGGGAACTGGATGAACCAATCTGCCCCATCTACCATTGCCTCCTTGGCTGCTAGTGAGATGTGTATATGCGACTCATGATCGAGGTGTCTCACGGTGTGCATCAGGAACTAATCATTTACTTGTTTGAAATGTCTTTCTAATTGTGTGAACTCTAGCTGCAAGAAATGCTCATGAACCTTTTGCACACCCAAAGTTCCCACAGTGCTCAATGCTCTAAACTGGCCTTGGAAGGCTATCAGATATACGAGGTATGAACACATGCAAAAAAATTTAGGCTCTAAGAAACTGATCATCTGTTTGTGGAGAGTATCACTGATCAAGGCGGGCCAGTCATAATGTTCTCTGTTGCTCTACAATTTTAGCAATGACATAGTACATCCATGACTGGAATTTGTTTGCCTCTTCTTGACCAGTAATACGGTCAAGTAGAGTGATCATTATTGCATATTCATCTTTTAACTCTCCACATCCTACATTCTTCGGCAAGTTGGCTCTTTTCTCTTTAAGCCATTTTGTTGCCATCCTCTTTTGACACTTTTGACACATTGAATTCCTTTTCGCACTCTCTCATAGATACGGCCAAGCTTTTCGTACATGGTGGAATGGTGAAGCACCTTTTGATATCCTTAGGCTTGAGGTTGCATATCACTTGCCCATCCACTGATCGGATTTCTCATGCAGTAGGGTTGTAATGCTTTACACAAGTTATTACAAATTCTACGCTCTATGCTAAGATGGGAATTGATGCTGCCTCAAGC
The DNA here is from genome assembly GCA_007258455.2 of Sequoia sempervirens. Lineage (NCBI taxonomy): Eukaryota > Viridiplantae > Streptophyta > Pinopsida > Cupressales > Cupressaceae > Sequoia > Sequoia sempervirens. The sequence continues at coordinate 21,482 of VDFB02269611.1, read as the reverse complement.
AATCTAAATTGCTCAATATTCTGAAGTGTGCATTGGTCTATGCCTTCCAAATTTTCTAAGTTGACCTCTGGGTGTGCTCGATGTAGATCGGTGTCTATTGTTTTTAGGAAGTCATGGAGTAAGACCGTTTTGGTCTTGTATTCAACTTGGGAGAATTGCATTCTAAAAACCTTGAAGATTGACTGGGCACACGATGCTATTTGGAAAAATTTTCTGTAACTACTAAAAATAGCCTGGATGAGAAGTACTTTTTATGAAAATTTTTGAGACGTGGGTTTTGTTGGGAATAATTTTCTGAATGGACCCAAAACGTCCAAAAATCTAAAAAGTTATTTTTCCTTGTACATGCAAGAACTTCTCGAGGCAGAAGCAGTGAGAAGCAACAAGAAGCAATGAAGCACTATTTTTCCTGAAAAATCAAACACATGGGTATTGTAGGTGCTTCAAAGCTAAACAAACCCAGTTTTTCTATTTTTTGAAATTGTGACTTTTTTTTGAAAACCCTAAAAAAGGGCAAGCAAGGCTACTTTCTCTGGAAGAATCTGGCACATGGGTTTTGTTGAATTTGTTGTGTTGATCATACCTAGAAGGCCAAATTTGTGAATAAATGTTGTTTACTTGGACATGCAAGAAGATCTAAGACAAGAATAGGAGAAAAATTAGGGTGGGAAGCTAGAAGAAATATGTGGGGAGAAAATAGAAGTTATATTCTACCTCCCTGAATCTTCAAGAAAATCACGCCTAGAGATGTAAACTCTAGTAAATTTCTCTTCTATGCAGCTTGTTCTTGAAAACATGAAGAACGCTGAGAATTCCCTCTGTCAGATCTTCAAATGACTTCAGAGAAAAAAATACCTGTGCTTGAGCTTCAACCTATGAAGAGAAATAATGAATAATGATGCCTAAGCTACATAAATAACATTTGATTTGGAAGCAATCAAGTTTAGGTGCCAACACTTGATTGAGGAGTCAATCTGCCTAATTAGGAGTTCACTGGGGTAATTTACACCAATTTGGGGATGTTTTAGACATGAAGAGACCTTCAAAATATCTCAACTTCAATAAACTGGGCCTACTTTGACTTTAGGTGTCCAAGTTGAGGAGTTGAACATTTTTTATATTTTTCTATGATGAATTACCTCTATTCAATCCTTGATTTTGGTTGCTCGGTTGATCTTGAAGTGTTGTTGATAGATCCATCGTAGAGTTGGATCAACTTTGAAGAGGCGTGCTTGGGAGCTGCAAAGCTTAAAACCTGAATCTGATGCCTCAAATTCTTGGGCGCCTTTTCCCAAAAGGGTGCATTTTTTACCAACTTAGTTTCTTGGTTGCTTTTCACCGAGGACTATGCATTGGTGAACGTCTTTGAGATATGGAATGGATAACTAATTCAATCCCAAAGGGATGACTTGCCTTGCGTCATGAAAGTTGTTTAAGAGGTCCCAAAGTTTGGGTGCCCCTACTGTAGGGCACCTTTGACCTTTTGTGCTGTAATTTTTACTTTGCAATCTTTCATGAACAACCCCAGTTTTATCTTCATCATCAAATGTTTGATTTGTCTATTGAATCTACCAATGGTGTCATTGTTGAGATTGATCAAGACGAAGAAGGACTTCCTCGAGGTTACAGATCTTGAAGACTACATCTAATTCCCCAAAAACTTGGGCGCTTATTTCTAGGAATGTGCAATTTCCTTAACACTTAGCCAATTATTTATGTCCTTCATCTTGTCTTCACTTCTAGTGTGTTCCCTTTTATCTTTGTTTGTGAGTACTTGATAGGTCCTGTGAGCTTGCAACTGGATTGATCGCGAAGTTGAAAGGATGTTGTGTAGATGCCTTGGAGAAAGCAGCTATTGAAAAATTCATTTGGTTTCCCAAAATGATGGGCGACCCTGGCCAATAGGGGTGCTTTTTCCTTGATGTCCACTAATTCATCTTCCATTTTGCATGCTCAAATGATCAATGGTTGTCACCATTTGATGTGCCTCGCAGAATGGTGAAAAATTTCTTTGCAAAGCTGAGTTGACACCGGATAGATCACCTGGAGATAAGCTTACTAAAAAACTGACATCTAGAGAGTCTTATTTTTGGGTGCCCCTTGCCTACAAGGGCACTTTTTCCTATGTTTAACTATCGTCTTTGATGATATTTGCTTTTAGCATCTTTTGTCTTCACCTCCATTTTCTAGTGATCGATGAATCAGGTGAAATTGCTTGGTGATGCATTGGAAAGCCAACATAATTATGAAGGAGATGAATGTCTTGGAAAAAATTGATGATTTTCTTTGACCCTTTGACTTCATGGGCGCCCCTGGCCAACAGGGGTGCTTTTGGTTGTAGCTTCATCATTTTCTTGAAAATTTTCATCTCTTCGCACTTTGCATTCGTCATGTAGCTTGATTGGTTTGATCATTGTTGTTGATGATGCGAATGTGTTCCCCATAGCAATTGCTTTCACCATGTTGTGTGTATGGGTGCCTGAAAAATGGCTAAGGCATTGACTATGTAGCCTCTTTCTTGTAGAAAGGCATGCATTCTCTAGACAAAATATTTTCAGCATTTTTCACTTTTGAAAATATCCTTTATCGCAGAGCATCTTTCACCATGGATTCTTCCTTGAAGCTTTTGAGGCTTAGATTTCAACACTTGGTACTGGCCATCTGCCATTAATGGCTACGGAGGTCCTAGCTTTTCTCCTGAAAAATGAAGTAGACCCACCATAGTAAAACAAATTTTTTGGTGATTTTGACTTGACCAGTGTGATCGTGAAGTCAAATTATCCTATCAAAATCATTTTCAACTAATTTTGCAAAGGTCCTATTTTTAGGGGTTTTCCTAAAAATAGGGGTATGAAACCCTAATTTTCAAAATTTCAGAATTTTGCAAGTATCTTCCTTGGCATAAACCCACAAAAATCCTATGTTTTGTTTGACCTAAAATAGACTTTTGACAACAAGTTTACATGATTTAGATCATTTTAATCAAAATGCCTTATTGAAGCACAAATTAATTTTGGGTACAACACATGATTTTATTTTATTTTCCTTGCTATAGTTTTATTTCTTAGTGATTTAGTAGCTTAAATTTTACTTTAGCATAAGCATATATTTCCACTCCATGGTTTAAAAAATTTAATTGTTGCAAGCAATTTCTTTTCAAACAATAGTTGTGTATGTTAACTAGGAGTAGAAAATTTTCTAGGATATGATATTTGAACCTACCTTTTGCATATAGCCATCAAACATTATCTAGGTTGACAAAATGATAATCTATTAAAGTACAAGGTTTTATGTAATGACTTTTAAAGGGGCATAACCACATAATCCCTCTTTAATGCTACATCATCATTAATTTAGCAAATAATTTCTTAGTGGTTCATTATCTATATAATCCTCTTCATTTCCATATCCATTGAGTTGATCATCATCATTATAATATCCATGTGATATATTACCTATCCAAAGCTCACCATTTCTATATTCGTACAATTTTTTGCTCTAGTTTCCTATTGGTCTCTCAATTTCATCATCACATCCTTTGAAAACTCTTGGAGTCATAACCATATTAATGTTTATCTTGCCCAATGACACATAGTGCTATCACTTGCTTGGTGGCAAGAGATACTAGTTTCCCTTGTGATCCTATTGAGGGAATTCCCTTGGCTTACATCATTACTATTCATCAATTTACCTTTAGCAACCTTATCCTAATAATTTTACCTAATAATAATTTTCACTAATATCTTTTTCCAATCAACTTAAGGGTGTGTGTATTCTTCATCACTTTTATTCCTCTTCATTTAATCAAATTCCTTTAGACCATAACAATGACTAGTCTCCACTTGAGCATTTCCTTTAACAATGATGATGATGATATTTTCAAGATTGTGCATCTTATCCAATCCATTTATCCAATCAACTATCTAATTAATAGTATATATTTTTAAGATCATATGATCCATCTATTGAGTTGATCACCATCATCCTAAAAATAAAAGGTTAAGATAAATTATATTATAATATCGAATAATTTCACAAATCTTGAGTTTTACATATGATGATTGAATGTATGAATTATAAAATTATTAAAGGTTTTAAAGTTGAACTTCGTATATTAAAATGTGTTTTAAAATTATTTATATATATATTTGTTTTAATTATGCAAATCTATTTCTACACATGGTTGATCAAATTTCTATCAAGATGAAAACATAAAATTGTTCTCTTTCTCTTGTGACGTCAACTCGACGTCATGTTTTCCTAAAAATTTTTAGCTACTCAAAATCTACTTTTATTTTTATTTTTTAAATATATAAAAAAAACTACAAACATAAACTTCATCAAGAGTTCTATATTTCATTAGTTTACATCATTTTGAAAGACAAAACATGAAGGCCACTTTTATGTGGTCGAAGTTGAAAATTTTTGTTTGTATTGATCGATTCTTTTTTATAAAAGTGTGACACATGTTGGACTTAGGGAACACTGAGAGGGGGGGGTGAATCAGTGTTCAACAATTTTGACTTTCAATTCAGATCTTAAATCATTTTTAGCACATGAACAGAAACAAAGATGCAAAAACATAAACAAGATGATCAAGAAACCATAACACCAATATTTTTACGTGGAACCCTGTTAGGGGAAAAACCACGGTGGAGGTTAGTCCACAATATTATACCCTGTTAAAAGTATAAACAAAAAGGGAATGCACTTGCATTCAGGCACACTACCTAGAGTTCACTGCTCAAAATAAGAAAGGCTCACTTCCTTACAAGATGTTTGTGATTACAACAAAAGTGAACTGAGAAGATAACATCTACAAATGCCTAGATTCAGTTTTGGTGAAGCTCATAAAACAGATTCTGGACCTTCTGTCCAATTCACACTTCTGCTTTGCTCTGCTTTGCTACAACAACCCTTGTGCTGTACAACCAAAAATTCACTCAACAAATCTTCTGATGTACGCTCATACAACTACTCCAAAATTTTTCACACACACACCTTCTTACAACATCATGCACACTTACAAAAATGAATTACCGATCTCATATATATATCTGCTAGCAAAGATTTTAATCACTTAAGTCGGCTTCAATAAAACATGAAATATTCTCCAACAGTAGGCTCAAATCACCAATTAAAATTAATGCACACCCACACAAGCCAGCTAGACTATAGCTGGGACCCAAATCAAAATTCCTAACACAATAAATATTAAAACAACTACTCCTTATACATCCGCGACACACTATATACACCAGGTCGGCCATAATGAGAAAATAAACAATAAATCATTCTATCAAATCTCTTAACTCGTACACCAATTGCTGCAACACCACAAAACTTACCAGTAAGGTGACATACATTCTTAACAACCTTTCTTGGAGGTCCACACCACAAAATGGTGATCCGGTGAAGCATACAGATTGACTAGCTGACCGGATACCCTGTTCTTCATACTTTCTGCCGGTAACACACTGCCTACTACAATTTCTACCGGTGTAAGTAGATCTTGATCTGCGGACCGAGATAATGACTTCAGTTGCCATCAATGGCAACACTAGAAGCCATAAACAATCTCCCAAAGCCATATTCCAACAATCTCCCCCTTGGCATTGATGGCAACACTTAGTGAAAAATGACTAAGTGTCGAAACCAAAACTCAAAACTTCAAAACTCATAAAAAAATTGCTCCCCCTTTAGATGTCAAGGCATTTTTCACTGCATTCTCTCCCCCTTTGACATCAATGACAAATTTTTTGCTGCTCTCCCTCCTACTGCACTCTCTCCCCCTTTGTTGATGCAAAAATTGATCAAAATTTGAAGAATTACAACTGCCACACAAATCAAAAAATTGTTTTATACTTATCTTTCATCTCCGAAAGAAATTTCTTCCAAGCATCTATTGCAATCCCAATCATTATTATCAAACTATTGTTTTTTGATGTCCTGTTGATAACCTGGACAAGGGATTCAAGAATGGTAATGAATTCTTCTAGCTTTTCTCCTTTCTTCAGAACTTCAATCATTTGCTCCAGTTTGCATTTGGTTTGATCCTTCACTTTCCAGAAAGTATCCATAAGAGTGTTTCTGGTAAAGTGAACCTTTGCATGCTCAACTTGTAACTCATGAATTTTCTTCTTAACTGCTCCATCCTGGTCCTGAAACATACTGTAATCCTGACCAATTTTGATCAACTCATTCTCAATTTGCTCCAACTTGTCCTTGTATTTACCAACCACATGAGGCCACCTAAGACAATAATTGTAGATCTTATTTGCTGAGTCAATGTATTGTCTTAACACATTCATTTTCTTTTTTAGTTTGACGAGAGATAGCCTAAACTGCTCCTTCAAATGTAAGATTATTTCTTCTTCTTTCCTGTCCTGATTACAGAGGCCATAGCTTCCCTGATACATTCAATTAATTCTTTTGGAAGTACATTCTGCAAACTCTCCAATTCAATGTTATTGTCCACAAAGTATTTTCCTAGAGTGTCCTCAATGAAGTCCTATTCATATGATGGTCCATTTATCCATATGTCACCTATCTTTTGCATTCCATCTTCCTGAACAATCTGTAGTATTTTTTCTTTGAATAAAGCACCTTCTTCATCGCTTTCTTCTACTATTATCACATCTGGTTCAACTAGTTTCGGTTCATCTCTTGGTGTGTATTCATCAAAATCTTCATCGATTATATCCACAACCATCTGATCTTTACCTTTTCCCTCAACTTTTGTTGACTTAGGTGCCGGAGGAGTGTCATCAACTAACGCTCTTTCTCTTTTCTTCTTTTTCTCCGCCTTACTAGAAGAAGATCCAACTTCAACTACTTTTATTGGGAGTGGAACACCACCTACTTCAAAATTTCCTAACAACTTCCTAAAGAAGTTTTCATAAACTTGTTCATCATTTTCAAGAGTGTTGAAATGCTCAAAGATTTGCTTAAAAACTAATATATTTTCCTTCCATAGCATATTATCATTCAGAGGTAAGCAATTCAGAAAATATATCATAATGCATATAACTAGGGTACCAAACCTAAAAGAGTAATCTATATACTTCGTCAATTGCACATTTTCCATCAATTGATCCTTCAACAATCCACGAGATCAAATTCTTTGTCTTCCATTATCATTTTGTGCGCAATGTAGACTGCCTTAGAGGTTGCTCCTTCCCTATTTTTGAAGAAAATTTTGTGAAATTCCATATGCAATGTACCTTGTCCAATGGATCTTTGATCGTTGTAATTACCAGAGCCCTCTGATCTCCTTTTACACCGGTTAGGGCTTTGACTTCAACATTCTGAATCGACTTCTTTTTCGTGACATCTCCAATATTGCATAATCCTATCAGACCTCTGATTACATCCTTTGAAATTTGATAGGGTTTATCCAGAGTAAGGATATCATCATCCAATCTATTCAAGATAAACCAAACCACTTCCGTATTGGCGAAATAAGGAAACTCATTCCAGATGTCCAGATTCTTATGTTTCACAACTTCAAGCCACTTCAATTCACCGAATGGAAACAAATTCCTTACATCCCTAATCTTTCGACTACTATATTCATCCAAAGTTACCGTTCCTTTGCTTTGCTTCATTTTCCATATCAAGCAAGTTTTTTCTACGGAGCACAATTTAGAAATTTTACAAATGAATGGAGTACCTGATGAATTCGTCGCTGAATTTTCTTGACTTCTTCGAGATTTTGCTGCAAGAGCTCTCCTTCTGATCTTCTTCGATGCAAGGTGATAAATGAGGGTTCCAAATCCCCTTTTATAACTTTGTACACCTAACCTTTTTTTTGCATTAAATACTTTTCCCTAGGAGTTTCGGTAACTCTTTTTTTCCGACAAAAGAGAAAAATTCATCTGTGGATCTTCTACTTTTCCTACTCTTGCAAAAATCTGATGCATTTGAAAACATCTACCACAACTACTGACAATTTCCTGCATTCTGGTGCTAGCTACCGACAGGGGATCAAATTATTTTTCTTGAAAAACTCCCCCTAGGCCAAAGGCCTGAGATCAATTGCCGGATGAATTACCAGAAGCTGCTTCTGGTACAGGCTTATTTCCTTCATCAGATTCACTCTTCTTTACCCACGTTTTCTTCATCTGATCTCTTACCTCTTCCACAAACACTTTTCCTTTTCCTTTGTCATCTTTCTATGAATTTATTCCTCTGTATATCAGACCTCTTCTATCCATGTTTTTGTTCCTACAGAATATTGCAATGTGACCAAATCTGTTGCAATAGTAGCATATTGGATTTCTTTGTTTGAGCCATTCATTCCAGCGGTTTCCCTTTGATATGCATTGATTAGCAACATGCCCAAATCTTCCACAGGTGTAGCATTTAATGTTCCTTATACTGACAGACATACTTCTGCATTCTAATGACTTATGACCAAATTTTTTGCAATTGAAACACTGACCAAAAATTGATGGACTGCTAGAATTTATCTTACTTCTACACTGAGAAGCCATATGTCCAAATTTATTAAAAACAAAGTAGTAACCATTAAACTTCTGAGCATTGGGTTGCCTTATTGGATGTCCTCTACCTTTGTTCTTTTGAGTTCTCTTTTCAGAGTCCTTTTGTTCAAATCCAGAGCTCTCATCTTTCACATAGCCAAGATCTTGCTTATCATTTGCATCCTTTTGTCCTTTAGTCATCTCATCAAGCTTAGAAGAATTGATTCTGAACTTCTCCTTAAACTCATTTGCAGTAGCAAGCTCATCTCATAATAACTATCTGTCTCTCAAGCTCTTGTTCATTGTTTCTGGATTGTTGCAGTTCAATCTCCAACTGAATGAATCCACTATTAACTCTGTTGCATTCTTCATATTTTTATTTCAAGGACTAACCCATATTCTCCTCATTCTTCTCTCTTTCTTCAATCTCTTTAGTTAACTTCATTTCCATAGATTCCATCTCAAGCTTCAGAGTAGCATTATTTCTAGCAAGTTTTTCACATTCTTCAGTTATCTCTTTTAGAGTTTGATTCAAGTGAACATCTTCCAAGTTTTTATTTTTTTCTACTTTAGCTAATCACAAAGTTCCTTCCTCTTTTCTCTTGACTCATTGATTTTATCCTTTAGTGATTGAATGAATTTCTCAGCATCCACAAGATTTTCTCTTAATTCCATGACTTCTGCTTTAGACTGATCAAGATCATCAAGTGCCACCATAAGCTGCTATTGAAGACCACTAGAGTCCATTGTAATCCAAGATCCACCTCAAGCTGCTAAACTTCTAAAGAGGAACCTGCTCTGATACCAATTGTTGGACTTAGGGAACATTGAGAGGGGGGGTGAATCAATGTTCAACAATTTTGACTTTCAATTCAGATCTTAAATCATTTTTAGCACATGAACAAAAACAAAGATGCAAACACATAAAAAAGATGATCAAGACACCATAACACCAATATTTTTATGTGGAAACCCTGTTAGGGGAAAAACCACGGTGGAGGTTAGTCCACAATATTATAGCCTATTAAAAGTATAAACAAAAAGAGAATGCACTTGCATTCAGGCACACTGCCTAGAGCTCACTGCTCAAAATAAGAAAGGCTCATTTCCTTACAAAATGTTTGTGATTACAAAAAAATTGAATTGAGAAGATAGCATCTACAAATTCCTGGATTCAGTTCCGGTGAAGCTCATAAAATAGATTCTGGACCTTCTGTCCAATTCACACTTTTGCTTTGCTATGCTCTGCTACAACAACCCTTCTGCTGCACAACCAAAAATTCACTCAATAGATCTTCTGATGTACGCTCATACAACTACTATGAACTTTTTCACACATACACCTTCTTACAACATCATGCACACTTACAAAAATGAATTACCGATCTCATATATATATCCGCTAGCAAAGATTTTAATCAATTAAGTCGACTTCAATAAAACATGAAGTATTCTCCAATAGTCGACTGAAATCACCAATTAAAATTAATGCACACCCACACAAGCCAGCTAGACTATAGCTAGGACCCAAATCAAAATTCCCAACACAAGAAATATTAAAACAACTACTCCTTATACATTTACGACACGCTATATACACCAGGTCGGCCATAATGAGAAAATAAACAATAAATCATTCTAATGAATCTCTTAACTTGTACACCGATTGTTGCAACACCAAAAAACTTACCAATAAGGTGACAAACATGCTTAACAACCTTTCCTGGAGGTCCACAACACAAAATGGTGATCTGGTGAAGCATACAGATCGACTAGCTGACCGGATACCCTGTTCTTCATACTTTCTGCTGGTAACACACTGCCTACTACAGTTTCTGCCGGTGTAAGTAGATCCTGATCTGCAAACCAAGATAATGACTTCAGTTGCCATCAATGACAACACTCTTAGAAGCCATAAACAATCTCCCAAAGCCAGATGCCAACAACACAAGTTTGTAATTTTATCCATTATATGCATTTCTCCAATTCTATTAAAAAATAAATTGTGTTCTAATTATTCTCCTCGATGTCCTAGATTCTAGATGAAATAAATGCACATTGAATGCCTTCAAATACCATGAAATAGAAACATGTTGTGCAAAATGTGTGTCAGCCCACAACAACTAGTAGAAGGGGATGTGGAAGTTGTAATTTTAAATTTTAAATTTTAGGTTCATTCTCATGCACCACATGATTGAACCAAGTCAATACTAAGCACTCAAAAATGAACCTTAGGGCTAAAAAGGTAATTTCAAGGTACATAGAATGTATGAAAAGTAAGTGTGATTTACGGTGTAATAATGATGAGTAATTGCTTAATGTATATGGATAAGTGTAAGCAATGATAAATAAAGGTGGTAGAGATCGATCCATGACTTGAACAAAGAATAAGAATGTGTATGCCATTTTTTGATATGTTATTACACAAGTGAGACATTCTATGTACACAAAAGTAAATGGTAAAAATGGCATGGGTATGCAAATTGCCATTATGCTTTTGTATCGGTGAAATTTGCATGTATATGCTAATTCCCATTTAACTTTGTACACACCTTGATGAGAATGTTTAAATGAAATAACATATCAATGAGTTGCATACTCTTGCATTAGGGTTGGCTCATGGACTCATCATCCCATTTGCACTAATTCCCATATATTTGCTCCTTACCTCAAAATACACAATTTATATTTACAGTTCATTACAATGAAATGTGGGATTCACCAAGGTCAATCTCAAGGAACATAGAAATGACCTCCAAAATTGAAGATATTAAATCAAAAAATAAAAGTTTATATGCCCTTTCACTAGTTGTTATGAGCCAACTTAACACATATATGCAATATGTTATTGTGTCATAGTATTTAAAGACATTCATTATAGATTTAAATACACGACGTGGAAATAAGAGGAATTGATAAGAAAGTATCATTAGAGCACACTTCAATTATAAAGGGATTATGAAGAAATAAAATTTACATTATCATGATATAGGCCATCTACATGTTTGTGAATGAATGTATTTGATATTTCTCATCACAATTAATGTGGCTCACCAAGGGTTTTGACCTAGGAGAATTCATTCACCTATCAAATTGGAAAGCTCATCAATAATGTCTCGAGACACCATCTTGACTTCTCAAATATCTAGTAGGTCTTGTAATGAAATAACTCATATAATAGAAGAATGCAACAATAAATACTTAGAAATTTAATAGAAATACATGCAAATGCTTGATAATAATAAGCTACTTCAAGGGGAAAAACCTCCAAAATTCCTCAACAAGAAATATAATTTGAAATAAAATGACCAAATACTACTCACTACCTCCTATATATACAATATTTATGCCTTGGATACCACCCAAGCTAACTAGACTGCCTATATAAGATTATAAAATGAATATATAATTGAATCAAGGATTATACTAACCACAAGTCAATTACACATATCCCAATATAATTAATAGGTTAAGGGCATAAGTTTCCCCCTCTTCAAAGAAGTGTTGTCCTCAAATTGGATCAAATGTGGATGATTTTCCATAAAATATTCAATTTTCCATGTACCATCTTTAATTGGAGAATTCTTCCACTTGATCAAATACTTCGTGATCCCTCTCGTCCACAATGTCTTATTGTATGTTTGAAGGATTTCCTTAGGTTACAAAATCAAATTATCTTCCTCATCAAAATCTAGGAATTCAATATACACTAAAGCTCTTTGTTTAATAACCTTCTTTAAGTAAGAACATGGAAAGTCAAATGTATTTTGTTGACTCGAGTAACTCCAATTTGTATGCCACATTTTCAATCCTTTAGAAAAACTTATAAGGGCCATGATACTTGGGTGCATACTTGGTATCCTTCTTTTGTTGTTTAATTGAAATCTATATATGTGGTTATAGTCACACAAAGATCCAATCTCCCCCTTCAAGGGTCCTTTCAATGTCATGTTAATCAGCTTGTTGCTTTATTATGTTCAATGGCATTGCTAGTTTCTACCTATGACTAGAGAGTACCTCCTTTTTGTGTTGAATGCGTTCTTCATCATATAGGTTGTCTATATGTTTGTGAATGAAAATGTAAAATATATTTCATTACCATTAATTTGGTTCATCACTAGGTTTGACCTTGGAGAACCCATTTACCTATCAAGTTGCCAATCTCATCAACAATGCCTTTGGACACCATCTTGACTTCTCAAATATCTAAAAGGTCTTGTAATAAAATAACTTACACAATTAATAAGAGAATGTAATAATAAATACTTAGAAATATAATAGGAATACTTGATAACAATAAGTTACTTCAAGGATGTGAATCTCTAAAAGTCTTCAACAAAAATAGAATTCAGAATAAGATGATCAACTAATACTCACTACCTCTTATATATGTCATATTTATGCCTTGAATGCCACCTAGGCCAACCAAACTGCCTATATAAGACTATATAACTTCAGTAAGGGTTATTCTAGCCACAAGTCAACAACACATATCCCATATAATTAATGGGTTAAGGGTATAACATGCATCCACTCTTCAAAGAAACATCACCCTCGTTGTAGATCAATTTAATGAATTATTTTGCATGTAATCTTTATTTTTCTACATAAAATCAACTTGAGAATTCTTTCACTTGGTCAAATACTTTGTGATCACCATCAAATACAACCTCTTATAGTGCATGTATGAAGGATTACCTTAGGTTCCAAAATAATTATGCTTCCCTCATCAAGCTCTAGTAACTCAATATGGGTTGAAACTCTTTGTTTGATAACCTTCTTCAAGTAGATAACATGGAAGATTAAATGTATTATTGTTAACTTGGGTAACTAAAATTTGTATGTCACACTTACAATCCTTTGTTAAGCCTTATATGGGCCATATTACTTGAGTGCAAGATTGTCATCCTTCTTATGTGTTTTATTGGCATCTTCTTACTGGTTTTAATTGCCCAAAGACCTAGTCTCCTACTTTAACGGTCATTTCACAACTATATCGATCAAATTGCTACTTCATTTTATTATGTGGCATTGCCAAGTTATCCTTGAGACTTCAAAGTGCCTCTTGATGGCATCAAACATGTTCTTCATTGTATAGGTCATCTACATGTTTCTAAATGAATATGTCTTTGATATTTTTTTATTACCATTAATTTGGTTCACTAAGGGTTTTGACCTAGGAGAACCCATTCACCTCTCAAGTGAACAAGCTTATCAACAATGACTCTAGGCACTATCTTGAATTCTTAAATATCTTGTAGGTGTTGCAGTACAATAATTTTCACAATAGAAGAATGCAACAATAATACTTAGAAATATAATAGAAATACTTGTAAATACTTGATAATAATAAATTTTTTAGAATGGGCAAACTTCCAAAAGTATTCAACAAGAAATAGAATTCAAAATAAGATGATCAACTACTACTCACTACCTCTTATATATACCATACTTATGCCCTGGATAGCATCCAAGTAGATTGAACTACCTATATAACACTATATACATGAGTATACAACTTAATTATGAATTATGCTAGCCATAAGTTGTGTTAGTACATCTGCATAAGTTTGAAAATTTATCTTATGTCTAGATGTTAGATTATAATGATTCACATATTTACCCCATGTATTACTTTCATGCCTCAATGATCTTGGATTCATAAATCCATATGTGTATATATTTTGATATAGACTTTTTAATGTAGGTCGAGCTTGGGGTCAAGCCTCCTCCTTTCAACCCAACATAACCTTCTTTACGCCGAGAGGCGTCTACAGTGGCATCCAAAAATCCGTGTAAGGAAAAATTAATCAAGTTGAATTTGACGTGCAAGTGGTGGTAATAGTGATCAACAAATTATCGTTCAAGCGTTTGGTCTTCTAAAGTTTTTTTACTATTTTGCTTTGTTTTTAAAGCTGTTTTAAAGTTGTTATTTTTAGTATGGTGGCTTCGGAAACATCTAGAACTACTTTGCCTTCACCACAACCTTCTTATGACCACAACCTTTTAGCATTATATATATGTGCAATCTAAAACTTGTCCATCATTAAACATTGTAAGCATAAACTTCAATTTATAGAGCTTTCATTGTGCAGTGTTAACAAATGTCTATTATTCCAAATCTTTGGGGCAGGAGATCCTCCACTATGTACGATCCATTTTCGCTGGAAGTGTGGGATCATTTTCAAGTTTTTGATTCCTCAATTTTCAGGGACATAGCAAGGCCCTCCATGGATTTCGCAAGGGATGCAACCGCTATAGCCAATACACAGATCGATTGGAAGGAAACCCCTAATGCCCACATTTTCAAGGCCGACCTTCCTGATATTTATTAATTTATGATTTTCAACTAACAATTCTTTGTTTTTCCTGTAGAAAATTTTCATTTGTTTTGAGAGAGATTAAAATGGAAGGTGTGACTTCTTTTAGGATTGAAGAAAGAGGAAGTGAAAATAGAAGTGGAAGACGACTAGATTCTTCAGATAAGCAGAGAACACAACAAAAAAGAAGAGAAGAAGAATGAGAAATATCACCGTATTGAACGCTTGTGAGGTAGATTCCTGAGGCGTTTCAGGCTACTTGAGAATGCGAAGGTGGATGAAGTGAAAGCGGGCATGGAAAATGGAGTGCTCACTGTGACAGTGCTGAAGCAGCCTCAACCTCAGCCTGGAGTCAAATCTATTGAAATCTTTGACTAAATAGAAAAAAGGGATCTTAAATTGTCATTGAGCTTTATTTCAACTTGTGAGGATATTCGTTTGGACTGATATTTTGTAATTTTGTGTGAGGTATTTTTGAGGTTTTTACTGTACAAGATGGGGTGATTATGTGCTCCATTACTGTTGCAGTTTTGATGTCTTAAGAACATAAGCGAATGTAATACTCACATTATGAAATTTAATTAAAGATAGCCTTAATGATGAAAATAGACACCTCAAATAGAATAACTCTCACGTTTTTTATATATATTAATATTTAATATATGTATGCTAGTTATGTAATAACCACGTCCTCTCCTTGGTAGCTTGGCCCGCATCTTTGCAATTATGGAATAAGGATTTTGATTTATCGGCATTTAACACAAGTCAAAGTTTATGGGAGTAGCTTGTTATGTGAGGATGTGGTGGTGGTATATAGTTATACCTTCCTCCCGGCCCAATGTGTGGAATGTGTTATAATGTTGTTGTTTATGTTCGATCTATTATAGCTGCAATGCATTTGCATGTGGCAGGCATTTTGATGGAGTTGTTGTCAGACTTTCTAAGTGGCAGTGCATTGGTATGTAAACAAGGAGGGGTCCCAATGGTCTGATTGTCTCCATAAGCCCCATTATTTATTCTACCATGTAGGCGCATGCCTCCTTTCACAGGCCCAACCTTTACAAAGGGCATGTGTGCTATCTAAAGAAGACTATAATAATGAGAGCTCCTACATTCATAGGAGGTGGTGTCAAAGTTTTGAAACCATCCAATGTGTTGATGGAACAATGCAGAAGCTTGCGATAGGGAAGAGCCGACAAAGTTTAAAGTAATGCATAACTCCACCTTCAGCCTGACAATAGGGATGAGCCGACCAAGTATAAAGTGATATTTATAAGGTATATCACACGCCCGAGAATAGTAATGACATCAGCCCATTGGGGAATGGCTATCCATCCCCGTGGATGCATGCATTTTTTTAATAATTTTTTTTTTCAAAGATATAATATGATTGGCAGACTGCAGTTTATGCAGTTATGATGTATGATCATCTATGTCCCCGTTGCATCTAAGGGGCTAGATAGCCGTTTCCAGCCTATTGTGTTGATTGACTTTCCGTGCGTCAATATATGAGCAAATGAGGCACGCGAGAACTCAAGGACGTGTCGTTACAAGCACCAAATACCTGCAATAAACCTCAAGATGCCTCCTATGCAGATTTACCATGTGTGGAGCCATTTATCTTGTGATTAAACCGTTGGCAAGTCAAATGGGAGAAGAAGATGACAATGACTTTTAAAGGTCAAAGAAAATCTATGAGATAGTAGATCCTACTATTTTAGCATTGTGAAGTGTTGATCTCCTAATGAGCTCTCCCATTCTCTTCACCCATTCCATGCTAAATAAATTTTGAAAAGTAGCTGCTGCTAAATCACTCATGTAGTTATTTCTAATGTCACTAAATGCTTTGCAATCTAAGATAAAATGTTTTTTAGTTTCCATCTTCCTTGTTGTACACAAGATACAAACCCTCTCTTCCTAATTTTCTTTTGGCCTTTTCCACCTCGTTGTTTCACATAGAAGATGATGTGAGTTAGTCCTCAACTAAGCAATGAGAATCTTTGGCTTCTATATATGTCTTTTGTTGATGTTTCATGTTGGGGTTAAATTCTTCAAGATAATACTTTTTCTTTCTCCCAACCACCTTTGTCCACATAACCTTGTGAAATTTCTCAACCACATACATCTTTATTTCTTTACTATTATTACTAGGACACACATTCAAGTGAATGTGCCACTTGTTCATCCACTTACAATTTTGCTTCACCCACGTCTTCTTTCTTTCACCTAAAACATCTTTGAAAACAACATTGGGCCATCTGTTCAACTTTTTTCAAATATCTCAAAAGACTCACCATAGCGATGGCCTCAATAAGAATTGCCCCTGTTTCAGCTAGAAGTATTTCATAAGAAATTGAAACTTTTAGTTTGAATTTGCTTGTGATCAAGCGTTTTTGAATTCTCTCTATCTATGTTCACCTGATGTCAGAGGTACTACTAGCCCAAATTTCACAACCATAAAGAACCACTAGAATAACTAACAACCCAAACAGTATTTGAATAGTTTTCCAATCCCATAACTTTGTCTCTTTGCATCCGTTTTGAAGAGAAAAAAATGCTCTCTAGCCTCCCAAAGTTCATTTCCTTTTGCAAGTTTCCCAACTAAGCTTATTGTTGAAATCAATTCCTAGGTATTTATACTTTGTTACTTCCTCAAGGATAATACCTTCAAAATAGAAGTCGAATAGATTCTTTTTCCTTTTCTTGGAGAAGATCATGATCTTGGTCTTACTAATATTAACTTGCATACCCATGTCTTTGCAAAAATGTTCAAGTGCAGCCAAATACGCTTGCAACCCTTGAGCAGATGTAGCGATTAAAATAAGATCGTTCCCATACAAAAGAAGCCTAACAACATACTTTCCTAAAGAAGCCCCTTCCCCACCCTTCAAATTCAACCACTCCTCAAGTTTGTTGATATAAAGGCTGAAGATAATAGGAGATAAAGGGCAGCCTTGTTTAACCCCAATGTTTCTCCTAAAGCTTTATGAAGTACCCGTCTGAGGTCTGATTTTACCCTAACCTCTTCATAAAGTCTATGAAAAACTGCTCTAAAATGCTCATGAATATCAAGATCTTTCATTTTGTCCTATAACTTGTCTAAGAACAATGTCAGAAGCCTTCTTGAAATCGATAAAACAACAAAAAAATTCCTCTTTCTCACCCCAATATTTTTAATGATATGTCTCAAAGTGATGCCATGATCAATTGTTGAGTGTTTTGGTTTGAAACCTGCTTGTCCTTTTGCTCTCTTATTTTAAACTTTTGTCCATTTGTTGATTTTGTGTTCAACCATGTTGCCAAACAACTTTGCAAACAAAGGGTTGGTCATGATGGTTCAGTAATTGGATGGATTGTTAACATCCCCACTCTTAAATAGAGGTATGGCTAAGTTGGTGATCCAATCAATTGGAAACATATGTTGGATGATGTTGTTGAAAATATTCATAATGTGAGGAGCTATGATTTCCATTCCCCATTTTAGATATTCAGCCTGAAGCTCAACCATGTTTCTAGCCTTTCCTACCCTTAGCTTCTTGATACCATCTTTAACCTCTTGCAATGTGAAAAGCTTTGTTGTCATCTTTACCCTTGGAGGATCTTCAATCCCTGAATCTTGCTCATACAAGTGTTTTGAATACTCAAACCATTGAGTGGAGGTGATGCTATTCTTTGTTTCCTCTTTCTTTGATTGAAGCTCCCTCCAAAAAAGCTTTGGGTTGTTCTTCCCAAGGTATAACAATTTTTCTCGCCTAACATTCATGAACCCAATTGATTTTGCTTTTACCATTTGCTTGTGTAACCTTGTGTTCTCCTTTTCTTTACCTAGTTGCTTGTTGGCTGTCCTTGCGGCTTTACACTCCTCATCAAGCCAAACATTTGTTAGGAACTGATTTGTTTCTTTTTATTCTTTTCTCTTTTACAACCCTCCATAGCTTCTTGAACTTTGTGTGTTAGCTGATGAATTTTTAGACCTTGCGGTTGTTTCCTTTCTTGATGCATTATTTTCCTTAGAGTTTTCTTAAATGTATTGCAATTTTCTTGGGTTAAGATAATTTTACCCTTTTTGTGAGTTTGATGAGCAGGTTGTTCCCATTTCATAAACTGGTATGTTTTGGGGCAAGATAGAAAAAGACAATTTGGATTATGATCAGATTTTAAGTCCTAGAATTCCTCAATCACAACCTCCATTATTCTGCAAACTAGGCTTTGCGAGAAAATAACATAATCAATAACACTAGATCTATTATATGTTTTGCATGTGAAATTCATAGAGTTCATCCAATTTCCCATGCCATTACAAATAACTAGATCAAAAATGCCACAAAAGGCAAGTAACTCTTCACCAAAGTGGTTGATAACCCCTCTATCCGCTGAACACCTTGCCCAAAGCTAATTTTCTTCTTCTATTAGCCAAAGTGGGTTGTTATCTTCCTTGTTGCCCAAGCTACTTGCTTGCTCATTAGCTTCCCTTGCATTGAAGTCACCAACTAGAAGAACTTTACCCTATTGTGAGAAAGACAAAATATCTTTTTATAGAGATGCATAAGGGTCCTTACCATCTAGAAATTTTTTTTGATAAATTTTGGGGAAAAATAACATGCTATAATTATGATGAGTTTATTATTCTTTGAGATTTTAAACCATATGTATTACTTATTTGGGTTCATCTTTTCAAATTGAATGTTACTTCCCCATGCTTCTTTTATTACGACCAATATGCCACCATATCCCTTGCAATTACTAGTTACCTCATTCCAAATTGCAAATTCTATATAGCCTTCAAAAGTAGGTCAAGAACCATATATGCATCCACTATTGACTGCTACGGTTATCAAGTGAAGGAAGTAAAGCTCCCGACCATTAAAAAGATCAAGAACATTATATCATTATGTAGTCTTTTATTTCTGGTACTATGAGGTTTAATAGTGAATACAAATTCTTTATACTCCATACTTATGCTTGCATTTATACAACTTGTTAATCGTCTGGTCTGGAGAATTGACAATGCCCATTCCTATGCTTAGTGCAGAAAACTTTTTTATCTTGTGCCATATAATGTCTTAGTTTCCTGGTCGCTAAGAAAGGTGATGTAGAAATTTGAGAGCTTGACTTGATTTTCTCAATCAATGCAATTAATTTTAGTTTAATTTTGAGAGGGGACATTAGAGCAGCAGAAAAATTAATTGTGGTTCATAAATTTCCTAAATAATTACTTTAATAGTGTATTCTTGGCCTAACACAACTTCACAGGTATATTCTTTGTCTATGACTATAACTGATTTGAATACACAATGGAGATTAACATACAACATAAAGTACTAGATTCTACTTGTATAGAGGCACAACTAGAGTTATATTCTATCATTCTCAACCTATCATCTCCCATTATTCCTACCTTCAATTTTTGTTTCTACTTGCTTTTGTAAAGTAGGAGACTTCATTTAAATAATAATGTTTTTAAAAAATTTAGTATGAACTACTAATCAAATCATAAATACAACCATTAGCCACATAGTTCTTAATACCTATGAATACATGAAACAATAATTTGTAAAACCTTTGGGTGATTATCATCATTACTTTTTGCAAATATAATAAAAATTCTAGTTTGGGTGCATCAAACAAAAATATACTTCCTTCAATAAATCATCAATTATGTAGATAATCATTCAAATGGATTTTCCCTAGCAAAAGAGATCATCATTTGTGTTTCTAATAAACTAAGATTACAAAATTTTAATTTCAACACTCATTGCAAATTATGCATTTTATCAATATGATAAAAACAACATACACAATTTTTTTTTAAAGGAAGTACAGATATGAACTAGTGACCTTCTCAGAACCTATGTTAGTCTCTTAATTTTTTTTAAAATATGTCAAATTGATTTTTCCCTTGTCGATTCCAAAAGTTTCAAACCACCTTTGCCTCTTATTGACTGCAAAGCTTCATTTGAGAAAGGCTTTAGGGTTTTAGTCTGTTGAATTCTATTCCCCGAGTTTACCTGATTGACATTTGCATGAGAGCAGGCGCGATCTTCACAGGTGTTGTAAATTTGTTTTTAATGATCATAGTATTTATTTAATTATTTATTATTATTTTATTTTTATTTTTTTCTTTCCTTTATAAAAGGGGGATTCCTTTGAGGTTGAATATTATATTATATATATATGTATACACACAGATATTGCTTGTGGTAACCCTTGGTATTTAAAGGGAAGCTTTGAATGTCCAACTTTTTCTAAGGGATAGAAGAGTACAACTGTAATAATAAATCTTTGTTTTATGTCATTTATTCACATGTTCTTAATGCAATTGTCATAGCACTTGATTTGACTTATTTTATACGAGAGCTAATTTTTGATAGATATTTAATCAATTAGTATAAATTTTAATATTACTAGGAGAATACCTATTACATGATTTAGAAATGCTAGACAATAATTTGTTAATTAATTAATTAATATTAGCAAAATTGGTTTTGAAGAAGAGTATTATCTTTAGCAGGTAGAATATGATCTTGTTTGGTTAGCTGTTATTCATTTATATAAGGTGAAGATTTATTTATCTTGTTTAATCAATAACTTGTTAAGATATCAAGTTAGAATTATTACCCTAAATATACTAATCCTTTGGTAATGTTTAGTAACAATTTATAAATCCATAGTTTTTCTA